>UELX01000021.1:0-201757 GCA_900480035.1 Eupelmus urozonus
CCCTCCACCCACCCCAATCCCAATAATTCCCCCACCCAACCCTCGCAAAAACTCTCTCCATCAAAGAATCGAACAATCGTAAGCAATCGCCAGAAGAAGCTCCATCAGCCCCCAACATCCAAAGCTAAGCCCGCTCCTGCATATAATACGAATGCACTATACACTCTCCAGCCACGGGCGAGCGAGCGCGCGCTCGCGCCGCGGTGGCGGTGCAAGTTCGAAAATCGTGCAATTTGTCAGAGCTCGCTGCAGCGTATACAGAGCCCGGCCTGTACACACACTGCCCGAGCCGAGAGAACGAACGAGCTTTAGCGCGAGCGAGCGAGCGAGCGAGAGAGAGAAGTATACAAGCTCGCCGACTAGACACCGACAAGCGCGAGCTAGTGTATATGCATGTATACGAGCCTCTCTCTCTCTCTCTCTCTCACTCTATCTACCCTATACGTTGTTTTGTTCGCGCTTGCTTGCGATGGACGCGTCGCCATAGCGACCGGCGGTTGTTTATTATTGCGTCCAGCGGGCTGCGGGGGGTGGCGGGGGTGTGTCGACGCGGGGCAAAGTGTGCGAGAGCGGGGCCGTTGCTGCAGCCGGTCAAAAGGGTTAGAGAGCGAGTTTGGCGAGCGAAAGGGCGGAAGAGAGAGAGAGAGAGAGAGAGAGGAAGCGAGCCTGTTGGGGGTGGAGAGGGAAAAAGAGAGCTAAAACTGCGAACGCCGGAGAGAGAGAGAGAGAAGGCGAGCAGCTATACACATGTGAGAGCTCTCTCGCCTCTGGACGTACATACACGAGCTATCGAGTGTATTTCCATATATAGCCGCTCTCGCCTACACGTGAGCGTGTTTGCCTACGCGGCTGTATTAGTATCGATGCACGTGTACGCTCGCTCGGCGTATTTTTGCGCGTTCGGCTGTGTGCACGCGCGCGAAAGAGAGAGAGAGATGCAGCCAGGCTGTATAAAGTAGAGCGAGACGATAGAGCAGCGAGGATGAAGAGAGGTGAGAGAGAGGGTGCAGCGTGCGGGGGAGTGGCGGCCGACCACACGAGGCCGAAAAACACATTCGCCCTCTCTCTGCTCTCCTCCTACTCCCCCCGTAGCTCGTGTATATCGCCGGCAGAGCCGGGATATATATATACGCGCGAGCGCAAGCTCGCCTAGTAATGAGAGTTCGATAAAGCGCCGTTACCAGTTTGACATCGGGCGATTTTTCACGAGTCGCCGCCGCCGCCGCGGACGGAAGATAAAGAATAGAGGAAGAGAGAGGGAGGGAGAGGAAAAGAGAGGATGACGCGAGAGCCGCGATTTTTCGATATAGCGAGGGTAGGTTTTTTGTGTGCGCGCGGTCGAGAGCTCGACACTCTCTCTCTCTCTCTCTCTCGCGGCAACGCGAGTTCACTAATTTGAGATGGCCTTCCTCTCGTACGCGCGCTGCGGTGTATATACGCGTTCGGTTATTTCTGCGTAATGAGAACGGCTGGTCGAAGGGCTCTTTTTGCGTCGTTCGAGCGATGAACTTGGAATACTCAGAGCGTCAGAATTTCCAAGCGGCGAATTATAATTTTCCGTAGCGTATTTTTCGACTTTTTGTACAAAATTCAAAAGTTTTCAAAAAATGTCTCAATCAATTTCAGTCACGTAACGCGCCTGCTGTATTACTGGCATACCCCGAGAAACTTCCAACATCGAGCGGAAGTCTTGAAGAAAAAATTACGCAGACCTATACCACTGATTACTACCTGCGACGAGTCTCTTTAGCCCGGCTCGCGCGCCAGCTCGTCAGCTCGGCCTAATTTAGTGTTCGTCGGTCTATGCGCTCGCGCGCCGCAATCAAAGGGGCCGCGCGCGTTTGCGGGCGTGCTCCGTCAAATTGTCGAAACTTTATGTCTGTTTTAAGAATTCGGAGGTTAACCGACAGGCTGGATTTTCTGCGGCGCTACCCTTTACCTGCTGTTTCTGGCCGCCCACTCGTTTATCCCCCCGAAGACGCGCCCGGTAATTAAGGAAAACGAGACCAGCTGGTATTCGGCAGACGGATAAATGTATGCTCGTTCGGTGAACGGTTGTGCATTAGGATGAGTAGAGACTTGAACAATACGTAAAAGGAATTGTTTCGTTTGTTGGAAGACAGAACAATGTTTATGTAAGATGTTGCTCTCTCTCTCTCTCTCTCTCTCTCTCTCTCTCTCTTTCTCTCTCTCGCTCTTTTGTACTATAAACGCACAAATAAAAAATGAAATTAAAAATCAGGAGATAGTAACAATGAGAAGATTATTGCTTTCTCAAAGAAAAAGCTTTATAATGACAAAATTTTATTAAAACTTTGTAAGATCGTGTGTAGGTGTGACATAATTTTGAATAACATGCTTTTAGGAAATATCGTATAGAATGTGAGTGTGTGTGCGTGTGCGTGTGCGTGTTCGTGTACGTGTGCGTGTGCGTGTGTGTGTGCGTGTGCTATAATGCAAAAGCTATAACTTAATCCATGGAAGAATATAAAAATATTGAATATTTATAAACCGCGTGCTCTTTTGAATAAATTTTAAAAAACTAGGTTCATTTACATATTATTTTAAAAAACTGTAAATAATTTATAATCTTCAATTTACATTTAGTATAATTAGTAAATATTCACTATATAAACTGTATAATATAAATGGGAGATATAAATTAATCTTGAAAAAGTTAAGTGCCAGCTATGAATTGGCAGCAATTTTTTTATTTTGAAGAGGAATAGATACTCCAAGTCGATCAATCGATGATCGGGCAAAACGACACTAAATAAAAACATGACGCTATTAATTTTTTATGAACTTTATTCTCTGATTTATTAACAAGGTCGTTTGTATTAATTTTAACACATTACATTCTCCGAAAAATATACAGTGTAAAAAGAATAAAAAAATAATAGAATTTCTTTACAAATAAAAATTTGCAAAAGTTCAATATACATACTTGTTTGCATATTTTATACTGACTTTATTCGCCCAAATTAATTTTAATAACAATCATCGCAAACCACTCGACGCTAAATACATCCTCTCTCCCTTTACGCAACCGTTTTCCGTGCAAAAGCGGCCACTTTTTTTAACGCTCCACTCGCCAACCCCTCGCATGTGTATCTCCCTCAAGAGATAATCCCCCGCTGGTGTAGCCTCCTTTTGTCGCTTGCCTGCTCATCTTTGTGTTTTCTTGCGGCGCTCGGCTCTATTATCTGCTAGCTGCGCGAAGAAGAAGAGCGACGCCGAGCTGACTGCGCAGAGATTTCGAGCGTCCGATAAGCGGCCGTCCCCGAGGCTTCCGGCGAGTCCCTCCGTGTGAAACACCCTGAGAGACTCTGCTCTCTTTTCTTCGGAAATTGTAGATGCGATTTTTTTTCTCTTTGAGCATTCGGTATGCAGTTTGTTGATATGAAGTAGTTTTTTGTTTGGCCGTTGGTAAAGTTTCTTAACATTGTTAGAAGAAATGAAATTGTTTTTTTTTTATATAATAATTTGTATTGAACAATGAATATGTGTACTTTACGAATAACAATGATGTATTCAAATTATTCCTCAAAAAGTTATCAAATTAAGCTTATGTGTTAAAGAAGCAAGTAAAAGAATTTAAAAATTTAGAATGTAATAATCGTCGCATTAAATTTTCAAAACGAAATTCTCAGTGCTCAGGGGTATGTCAAGAAGGAAACATGTTCTCACTGTGTATACTAATTACAGGCTCTCTGAGTGACGAAGGTCAGAGCCAAGCTGCCATGTGGTTGAAGAAATAAAGCTACCCTCGCGTAGCGTATTAGTCAACGGAAATCGGAAAAGCAAATTGCATTCTCTTTTTTTGACTGTTAACGAGCTAGGGTTATACGCAACTATTAGCTCAAGGTGCACGCGCTTAACCGTGAAATTGTATGAGTAATTTACACGTAACATGAGAAAAGGGATAAATAGATTTACTCCTTTTTGGACTTTTAATTTAATATTCTATACATTGCAACACTTGAATGCTTGTATGAGTTTATTGCGATCTTTGATTATGTGATGTCAATAAACTTTTAGATTCTGACGTAAACTTTACACCGATTGTAAATTTAAAAATACAAAAAACTAATGCTAATAATTCTAAAAAAAAACAAAATAATTTCTCAATATAAATTCACATTCGACAAATTTTTTGCATTGGAATAAAAAAAAACTATCAAACGACGTATAAACACGCTCTCCATAAGAAAGATTGAAAAAAAAATAAGCACCGCTATACTACTCCAAGCAGAGCCGCAAAAACAAAGCTGCAGCCAAACCGAGCCAGAGCGGCTACGAGTATACAGCACCAAAATACGTGCACACAGACGCAAGACTCGGCTACTCGTAAAAATCGACCTACCGCGCGATCAGGCGTGTATATAGGCGCTGCGCCTGGCGAGCAATTAGCCAGAACCAGTATACGGCGCCGCGCCCGCGCGGTTTTCGGTTTAAAGATGGACAGGCCGCCCGCGCGTATACACATTCGCCGCGAATGCGCGGTTACTTCCGCAACACTTGCTCCCTTCTCTCTCCACTCTCTCTCTCTCTCTCTCTCTCTCTCTCTCTCTCTCTCTCTCTCTCTCTCTCTCTCTCTCTCTCTCTCGCTCGCTCCAGGACAAAAATGGGATTCGCCATAATGGCCGTGTGGCTGGTGTACATGTTGTTTTCTTTATGATAGTTGGATAGGACCTTTTATTTTGTATATAGGCGGGATGAGAAGGGAATCAGCTTTTTTTGAGAGATTAGCGCTTGGATCAAGCTGGAAATACGCAATTTTTATGAAAGGAAAAGATTTATAATGAATAAAGCTTATGCATCATGTATGGGATGGAAATATAATTCTATCTGGTGGATTCTATACTTCCTTTTATTAATTTTATAATTATGTCAAGATTTAACTGTAATAATGTAATAATAAAGAAATGAATTATTTAAAAGTAGAAAAGCTGCATGTTTGAAAAAGTAGTTTTTCTTTAGTGAAAAGGTTTTTATTCCAAAAAATTTCTTTTATTATTATTTCTTTTTACTTTTTTAATTTTTTTATATTTAATTTTCATTTTTTGAAAAATATTTTCCTACTTCAAAAAGAAGTCTTTTTAACTCGCAAAAATATACCGAGATTTTTTCTCGTACACTTCAATAAAAAACTAAATTTTTTTTCACTTTTGCACTTGTAATTTTTTTCTATTTTAGTTATCTTTAATATTTTACGACGTAATCTATTGTTGAACATTTTATATAACGCAATATTTTTTATGCTGTATTCGAATCAATTTCACAGTTCAATAGACTTATTGGATTGACTACCGTTCGCTTGTAAAGTATCATATTAAGAGACCTACTCGAGTTATATTGATTTTATCAAGTACGTACTTTTTTACAAAATGTTTGAGGTAATTAATTTTCTGGATGTATAGGTACTTGAAAAATTTCTAAATCATAACGAGTTCATTAAAATCTATCTCTTTCTAATAAAAAAAGAAAATATAATTAATCTTTTTCTGTACAAATTAACCGTGCAATTTCAATTACTTTAATCAAATAAATTCGATTCATTGATGATGGCGAGGTTTTTTAAACTTGTAAAGCTATAATGCAGACGATATATTTGAGTACTGAAAAAATTTAATTTATATTTGGAATAAAAAATTTTATATTGCTTCAAATTTATTATTTTTCATACGTTAGATTGAACTCTTTAAATATCAGCTAGCTGAATTCCAAGTGTATTCGACTAAATAATCTAATCTAATGAAGTAATCGAAATTGTTAATCAAGGAAATAAGTCGATTGTTTTAAGCCATTGACTTTTGAACTGCTACTAATAAGAATCATTACGAGATCGATTATCTACTCAATAAGTTACATAAAAACCATTTTCAGAAGAAACTTCTTACTCTTTGAAAATGATCGTAAAATGAAAACCGTTTCCCTCAAATGAAAACCCATTTTTCATACTACTCCCAGTACCAACTTCGCCTCTAGAACCATATATTCTCATCCAACCCCCGACCACAGCGTCTCCAGACTCCCACCAATCAGTCCCCGTAAAAAACATCAAGGCAAACCGAAACCCATCGAAATTTTTAATCGCGCTCGCGATGCCGCGCTAAATAACGAAACAAACCCAGCGATAAAACGCAGCTAGCAAGAGGCCAGCACAGCAATCAGCCTGCGTCTTTTTCTCGCTCTGCTTGTCGCGATTCATTAGCGCGAAACCCATACACACAGCTCTCTCTCACACACACACACTCCGAGAGCAGTTGAGGCTCGGATCTTTAACTCCGTGGATTATAAGCGCTTGCGCTTGCCGCAGCGGAGGTTCATTAGCGTGCGCGCCGCTGCAGCAGCAATCGCGAGCGGTGGTTAAAAAAAAAAGAGCAAGAGAGAAACGAGGAGCGGCGTATATTGACCGACGGAAGGAGTTCGGCTCCCGCGGGAGAAGGAACGGGAGAGAGTAAGAGAAAAAGAGAGGAAGCGAGAGTCCTAATAATAATATCTCGGCGATCGGAAAGAGTCTCCGCGCGCAGCGATCGATCGATCACTCTCCCTGCTTTCATTTAATTATGCCCGGCTGGCTCAGGGAATTGCCGGCCGTGGAGGGAAAAAGCGAGAGCGTGGAATTTGACGCTCTGTGTATAAGACTCGCGGCGCAAAGAGAATGGAGAGAAAAAGAAGGAGGAAGAAGAAGCTGCAGCTAAACTCCCTGGCCCTTGCGCGAGCGCGCGCGCGCGCGCTAAAGTTGAAGGAGAGAGAGAGGTCAGAGGCTATACGTGTCCCGACTTCATCAATCATCGCCGATAAAGCCCGTCGAAAAAGTCGATTCACCTTTTCAGCGCGAGCGGGCGAGCGAGCTCCCCCCGGATCAAGCCTCCGCTACTGTGCGGGCCAACTTTGAGCGCGTTTCAAAAGCTCGGCTTGTGTGTGTGTGTGTGCCTGGGGGGTGGCTGCTCGCGCGATATAAGTGTCTTCAGCGAGACAGACGGAATGTCTTTTATAAGGATTAAATTTTGCGGTATAGGCGGACGATTTATTGAGGGGTCGGCTGACTCGAGAGCCGCTGCGAGGGAGGAGGGGAGAGAGTCAATTGATCGGAGCGCGCTGTGGTTTGAAAAGAGATTACCAGTCGAGCAATTATTTTAGGAGTAGACGCTTGATTGTTCCTTGAGAGAGAGGGAGGGGGATTGGTCATTGTCGTACTGAGTTGGGAAATATATCGGATGTCTAGTGTCTGCTAACGATTTTACTGTAATTATTCAGAAATAATGAACGTTCTGAAAATTTTTTAGTTTAATTATTAATGTGCTTGAAGGATTTTATATAGGATTATGATTGGTGCGTCGTAAAACGCTGAGAGAAGAATGTTTGAAAAAATTATTAAACTGGTTAATAACGCTACCATAGACTGTAGAAATTCAAAAAATTCAAATTAAATTTTATTTGAGGCACTAAATTTTTCAACATTTATAATAAAATTTCCTAAAAAGTTAGACATTTTTTGGACTTTCACAATCTGTGGTATCTTCACTGACCGACATATAATTTTTCAAAAAAATTCTTCTCCCTACTTATCCTTCCAAAGTTTGCGAACTAACGACCTTTTTATATACTTAAATGAATTTGCAATAATTGCACTAACCCAATTGAAGCTTGTCAATTTAAATAACAATATCCATCTTACCGTCCACTACAGCATCAATTAAAATAATTATATACGAATGGAAAATCGAGTGTCGCCCCGGCGCAGCTAGCGAACTCTCCGCCAGTGCGGTTCGTAAGAAATTAATTAAGTCTTTATATACATGCGCGTATCCTCGTTATAACATCGTAGAGCGCGAGTGGCGGAAGAGCCACCGCCAGCTTCTTCATTGATTTAATGAGTCAAGCGTTTTTAATAATGCCGCTCTCGATGCTTCTTATAATGGAATAGCTTAGTGCCCCCCGTCCCGGCCGGCTACAGGCGATATTGTCCCGAAGTAAAGGGAATATTGCTCGTAGATTTTGGCCGAGCTCTCCTCTTTCTTGTCGACTGGTCGTTCTGTTAAATTTATAAATAGGGTCTCCGCCGGGGTAATGTATCTTCGGCGAGTGTGTCGCTTATTTAAAATGCAGGCTTCATCAATCCTCGATGCGCATAATCCGGCGACCTCGGTGCAGCGAGTTGACTAACAACTTGGTTTTTCTTATCCTTTTCGGTAATGCTATAATTATTTCAATCGATCCTATAAATTACGCAAGTGCGCGGCTTTGCCCTTTTTCGTGCGGGGATCTAATAAATTTCGCTAACATGCGGTTAATGTGTATACAAGGTAAAATTATGGGTGTCCTGAAGACAGTATTACATACATAGTAGGGGCGACGTGCAACATAAAAACGCTTGACTGATTAGATCAATCGACAACCTCTTTTTTCTTTCTAAAGTAGACATTGAGCGACAGAGCAAACTCTAGCACGGAATACGTAATAATATACCCAGAGCGATTAAATTCCAAGAATGGCTTATGAATAAATCGAGACGCGAGTTATACGCTAAAGACATGGAATAAATATCTGATGACCTTCATTACATCAAAGTGGACGAACTCTTCCTCATTCTTCTTTTTACTTTAGTGAGCCTGCTTTTCTTACCTATCGAACGACACGTAATTCGTTATTAACAGAACACTATAGCTTCCTCGCAGTCGTGCAATATTTAGTCAACCCGATTTTGCACAGCATCCAAGTTCTCCCATAATCCCCACCGATAATTCAATCACCCATCGTTAAACATCCCTTAAAAAATGAAAAAAAATCTCTTCTCCATCTCCCACACACCTTTCCAAACACCACAGCAGAGTACAAAAGTCATGGCACGCGCAGCAGCCGGCAAAAGTTAGACATCCCGGCAAGATTTTCCATCGAGAAACTTGGCGCGTCTCTTATCCTCCCAGCAGCGGCACTTCAGCCTATATGCGAAAGGACCGCCGGATATACACGTCCCCGGGATAGTGGAAAAATAGAGAGCGAAGAAGCGGCCGTCATTAGGCGACATTCACGGATCTCCACTCCTGCACCTTGCGTACAGCAAACTTCTGTAGCTTGACGCGCGCACAGTTCTGGACTTGCGGGGGGGAGCAAAAGTTATACGCACGTATAAACGCGGCCAGTGGCGCGCTTGTTGGCTGACCGCGAGCGAACTTTTGCTGTCGGGGGGTGTAGCTTCGCGAGTGGGAGAGAGAAAGAGAGAGAGAGTCCGTCGAAACTTGAGGGTGCAGTTAGCAGTCGCGGATAGAGGAAAGAGGCTCTCGTAGCTAGCGAGCACGCAAACCGAGAGCCAGCGTCCTTTTGACGTGTTTTCTAATATAGTTGCGCTTAGCTCGCTGTCCTCTTTGCTGCCTTTGAGTGGGTTTGTTTTTCTTTTTAGGTGCGTGGAAAAATTAATGCTGTTTTGAGGCTGAGTTGTGGGTTAATGGTGAAAATTTTGAAGTAGTTGGAGAATTTTAGAGACTGGTTTGTTGCGGTGATATGAGCTGGCAATTTTAGTAATCGATGCTTTGAATTTATGTGAAGTATTTAGACGGGGCGTAGTTCGGGGTAATGAATTCATACTAATTTCTGATGCGTTTACAGAGAATACCTAGAAAGAGCGTTAAATTAATTAATCACACTATAATAGGGTAGGCAACATCAATCTGTACATGGTACTCTATTATGCCGTTTGTTATAGCCGCGCATAAAATTTATTGATTACAAATGCTTTATAACGGAAAGCAAATTATGTAATGTCTCTGTTAAAACCGAAAGAAATTTCGCACGAGCTGATAAAAATAAAAAATAAATAAACAAAAGATATACAACATATCAATAACGTATCTACTTTGTTACAGAGCCTAGCAGCAACGTCGGACTTTGATCCGGTCATCAGATCCTTCCTCGGCATCTCGGAACCCAAGAACCATCACCAGTGAAGCTCTTCGCGGGACTGTAAAAAGAGCAAACGGTGCGGGTGTCGGTTCTGTGATGGGCAAGCTTTGCCAGCCGAGTGCAGCGGCGGCAGAGCGCGGGTGCTGCTCGCTGGATATTCGTTCGGACAAGTGACAGAGCGCGTTATCGTGACTAATAAACGAAAAAAATAAATAGCCGTGTATCGGTAGCTTTAGCAGCCGAGTGTCATTAAGAGAGTGCATTGGATGTGCCCCTTATACCTGGATAACGCGTGTACATTGATAAGAAAAGGGTGGTGTGCGCGGGTGTGTGCAGTGCGGCTATTTATGCGTCTGAAGTGAGGCTAAGGGACGGACAGACGGTGGCGCAGCAGGGTGAGGAGCTTAGCGACGACGAAGAAGCCGAGGGAAGGCCCAGGATGACGATGGGAAGGAGACGACAGCAACATTACTGCCGACCGCTTGAAGCCGCCGTCGCGCTGCTCGCCTTGGGCATCATCGTCCTCGCGCGGCTCGACTTCGTCATCGCGCAAGGTAAGTCCCCCGCTCCCGGGCCACCTTGTCTCTCTTTTTTTTACATTTATCCAACTTTTTACTTTCGAAGGTCACGATTGATATATATATATATTTCCTTTTAATTCGTTTTGGAATATATATGACTATATGCTCTTTGAGTTTTTTATCATTTTATATGTAAATATATATTTATATATATATATTTATATATGAAAGCAGTGTCGTGGATATTGCATACACGATGTTATTGTATTGATTATATATATTGATGAGATGGCGGGCCGTTCAATTGCACTGGTTTTTTTATAATCTTGCTCGAGTTTTCTGAAAGAAGTAAAAATTTAATTTTTAAACATGCGGTTACTGTGTTTCAAAACTAATATTGGTTTGCTTAGCAACAAACGTGTCTATACCAGCGAGACCTAGAATGATTTATGTAAAATCAATTTTTACCCGCAAAGATTTTAGCACAAAATGAATTGGAAAGTGCCGCTCTTTCATTCAAATAATTATTATATTATACGAATGGTTAATTTTAAAAGTATGAAAAATAGTAATTGATATATGTTTTATTCATAATATTAATAATTGAATTTTTATGAAGTGATTGGGTTATAATTATTTCTTAGAATTTATTTCAAATTAAGAATAACGTCATTTTTGATGTTCTAGTTCGCACGCGATCAGCAAATAAAGTGTCATAATTCTATTTTCGTGTCGTTCAAACAATTTCACATGTGTATTGAGTCAGTCTCTATGCTCGACAGCTTCAAATTCAACAAAATTCTATTTCTGAAATGCAATTATAACAACTGCATTTTTTTCTCTACATAAATTCATCACGTTATATGACGTTAAACTGACAATCGCTAATATATAACATTTGTAAAATAGTAAAACTTGAATCAGAATTTTTATATTGTTAATATTGTAAAATATATAGTAATCAACGTTTACTTAGAATTTTTTAATAAGTTTTATATCCAGTATGAGTGTCTTCAAGCACTTTTAAATATTGGTAGTTTCACCTCTTGTAAAAATGTTTTCACAACGATAATTATGTATAAAAAACTCTAGTAGATCAAGTGCAATTGATCGGTCGCTCAATAATCCCAGTATTCCTCTCCCGTAATTCTCAATCCATAAATCATGTATCGTCAAACCGTTCATATCATTTTCCTTGTTTATTTTCAAGTTGTTCGTTTGTATTATTTATTATATTTGATAAAGTTATTTTATTTATGTGTTTTAAATAATGCACTTTTAAAAGTAGCAATTTTTTGTTTGCGTGGTTCATGTTTTGTTGACGAGCTTTGATTTGCTCTTTTAAGGCTGGAGGATTGCTTGTGACATAAATAGCGTAGTCGAGAGAATTATAAAAATCAGAAAATTTACTGTAATGACATATGTAGTTGAAGAAAAATTACCGAACAAGTATTTTAACTTAAAATATAAACTAAAGCTATTGGATTTAATTGGTATTAGTAGGACAGATATTAATATTAATTAAAATACATTATGTTAATTAAGTTAAATGGCATAATAGCACTATATAGACTGAATGTGTTCTGAAATTGATAATAAAAGGGTATTTAATCAAATTTATAAAATACGTAGGTAAATGATTCAATTATATTACAGCTACAGAATTTTCGTAATTTAGACATGAAGTTTAACAGTGAACAAGTGATTTGCTATAATATAAATTATGTAGTGTAATAGAGCTTCATTAGGTTAAAACAATTAAATATACAGTTTTTAATTTTTAGTTATTAAATTCAGTTTCAAATCTGTCATGTGTAAAAAGAAGAGATAAAACTAATAGCTCCATTTCAATTAATTGAAAAACTTTTTTGTGTTATTGAGCACAAAATTTATAGATTTTTTATTCTATTTTAATAAACCAAAAATTTAATGGTAACAATTTGGAAAACTAATTTACCTGTACCTAACGCATGAATAATTTTAAATAGCCACTGTATCCTGCCACTGAACCATTGATTGAGATAAAAGTTAAAACTTAAAAGCACTTATTTTGTAATAAATCAATTCACAACAAATACAGCATTGCATGTGAAAAATTGTATGCCATGAAAGTAATTATATATTACCACTAGCACATTTTTATCTCGAAAACATCATCGAGTATGAAAAAAAAGGCTTGTTTATAAAGCTCAAAGTTTTGAATTTGCAAAGACACAAAGGAGGACCCTTGAAAAAAACAGTTTCAATATCGCTTCGCTCGCTGCGAGCGAAAAACTTCATAAATGAGCGAGCAAACAAAAACGCATCAATCCTTTTAAAAGCTTAAGGCGGGGGAGAAAAAAATCGCGCGCGGCGCAGAGATTAATTTCGCTCTAATTCACACGCGAAACCATTGAAAGCTGGCAGGCCGTACCTAGAGGGGAAGAGGAGCGAGCGAAAGCCGCGCGTGTATCCGCTGGGTGATAAAAAATCTATAAGCCGCGCACGCGGATTAGCGAGCGACGTCGTCGGCGGCGGCTAAAACGACACAACTCGCCGGTTAACAGAGTCGGCCTCTATATACATGCTATATAATACGTTCGGGGGTGAGGAGCGCAACCCCATCCTCGTAGCAACAGCAGCAGCGCTGCGGATGCACATATACGCGCTGTGTCATATGCGCGCCGACGAGCACGCGGGGTGTTCAACGTGAAATCGACGTCGAAAAGCCGAGAGTCATTGTGGTTTCACGAGTGCTAAGTAACTTCACCGGATTTACCGCGGGAAAGTGCGGATTTTTTTTTTTTTTTTCGTTAATGGGTTTTATTGGAATATTGAGGATAGTTTTATGAATTATGTAATTTGAGGAGGTGACATAAGCTTGTGTTTTATTTTTACACTCAATTTTCAGTTTTTGAAAGCTGAATCGGTATTTAGTTTTTGTTTAAATTAAGCTCAGTTGTCGATGAGATATTTTCGAAAAATTCAAAATTTGATACGATGAGTAAACATTTTTCAATAATTTAATATCACCGTCAATTTACATGTGGTACTTTTTTAAGTACGAATTAGTTTGAGCATATTTTAACAACCTTTTTTGTCAAAATCATTTACTTTATTAGTAAAAAGTCAAAATTTCATTGTATAAATTTACGAAATGCCTCTCAAAATTCAGAATTTTACAAAAAATATACATATATCCACAAAAGCATTCATTCATTAATTCAATAAATTTTCACAAAAATAAAAAAAGTAAACGTCAGTCAATTTAATTTACTCCTCGCAGAAAACGAAAAAAATCACAAAACCAGCACACCGACTAAAAAAAAACCTTCGATCCGTCGATTTCACGCTGGCTATCCCATATGTGCACATGGAGCAAAGCACTGACAGTAGCTATAGCGCGTCGTCGCAGGGATTATCGTTAGCGCGCGCGCGGCTCGGCTGACGGCGCATGGCGTTGCGGTGATTTACCTGTACTCTTGGTCACCTCGTGCTATATCGGCCGATTCTCGCTTTTTCGCATCTCTCTTCTATATATCGTGCATGTGCTGCGCTTGTGACGCTCGATGAACCTATGAGCTTTTCAGTGACTTTATAAATCCGTTAAACTGGGATGATCTTCTGACTCTGACTTTTTTTTTAGCTTGGTAACAACGCCCGATTGAATTAGGATGATTCGAGAATGAAAGGAATTTTTTGGCTGGATGACTACTGTTTGGCGTTTATAAAGTTTATATCTGATTTTGGAAACAGGATTTCATGCTTTCATAATATTTATAGAAAAAATATTGTAGTTCAATCGTAAAGTTAATCAGATAATAATATTGCTCCGGATAAAAAACCCACAATAAAAGGATCATACTTTAAAGAATTTTTAAAAGTCTAATATCGTTAGTTCAAGTGGTTCTGTCAGACTATAAGATACGTGAGATACAATTACTACATATTTACCTATATGATTTCTTTTAACACTGAGAATAAAGGCAATACTTTTAACGATATCCCACGGACTACAACAGCCTTAATCCCAAGTACCAGAAACCAGCTCCTAAAGTTCCATCAATATCAATTTCCCACAGCTCCCATAGACTCTTCCTTAGCCGTTCGGCAAGCGATTCAATCATCTATGAATTGATCTCGCCGAGCACTACACACTAAACCACTCGCACACCAAGGCGCCCGCCAATAATTCAATCAACAGTATTCAATCTCCATTCGCTCATTGTTATTCCTCGCTCCAACACTCTCGGCTCTATCGCGCTACTCAGACCGCATAAAATCAAAACAGACCGCGCGCGCACAACACCGCCCCTCCTATAAATTCAACTGCGCAACATTTGGACCCCGGGATGATTTCCGAGCTCGACTTCCAGCTGCGCCTTATGCGCGAGCGCTCGAGCGAGGCGGAGTTTTACGGCGCGTGCCGGGACCCCAGCTGACTCTGCTCCCCCCCTCACCTCTCGAGGCTTTTCCACGGGGAACGAAAGTGAAAAGTGCAGGCGCTAGGGAAAGAGTCAGCTCGTTTAATTGGGCTTTCGGGGTGGGCGCGTATGGGCTCCGCTTTTGTGTTTTGACGTGCGAGGAGGATTTTTCTTTGACGGCCGAGCTCTGCGGCTTTAATGCACTCGCGCGCCGAGGGGCTGGCTTGCGTGTGGGAGGAATTTTTAATGACGGATCGTTCCGGGGCACGAGAGGGGGGCGTGGTGTGCTTTCGAAGATTTATGATTTTTTTTGAAATTTTTTATTGTCGGAAAACGCTCGGCGTGTATACAAATTTTGAGTAATTTTCGAATAGCTTTTGAATCACCAGTAGCAGAGTAGCAGCGATACCGCGACTTTAAACTTTTCCCGTTCAACAATGTCAAAAAGCCTTTAGAAATTCCGATTACGCCCGGCGTTCCTTATACTTTCAGATTTATGGTAAGACGCGCGCTCGCGCGTATCAGAAAAACGGCTTTCGGATTTGATAAATTAAATTCCCGAGCCGCTCTCCGATATAAATCAAGGCCCGCGCTTTATTTTCTCCCATGTAAATGATTTGTCCGACTGCGCGATATTCCGCTTTAATTGCTCGGCGGGAAAGAGAGTTAAGAGCCGGGGGGCCAGGTGAGGAAAGGCGCTTTTACCCGCTGGCGCGCACGACGCACGGTCATTCGGAATTGATGGCTTTTTTACTGGCAGTAAAAATAATTTTTCCTCCCCCCCGCAAACGTATATAAAGCGCATAATAAATCGTAACGGCCGTAGGGCACGCGCGCGTTTTCTCTCTTTATCCGATGCGAGTTAGGAGTTTTACATACACAGAAGCGCGTATATATATATATTCGTCTTTTGTGTACAGCCGCGTCTGGCTGCTCGCCGAGGTGAAAAAGCTCGAGCTTTTAATGCCCTCTTCACCCATTTACGATATCAGCCGGGCGGATGAATTTCCGCGCCCGCGCGCGGCCCGATAGAGACAGACAGAAGCAAAGTAGAATCACTGTGTTTGCGAGCGCAGAGCCGCGGGCGCAAACAAACCGCCGAATCGTCTTTGAAAAAACGCGCTCGTGGCAATAATTAAGCGCGCCATCGAGCGCTGGGAAATATAAAAAAAGCAGAGAGATACAGGGCGCATCGCGCGACGCTCTATTTACGCGAGTTCAATTAAGCGGTGCGCCTCCGCAATTGATCTGGCTTAGCTCGCGCGAAATTCTGCGGTAATCGTCCTTTGTAAATGTTTGAATGGCAAAGCCAGCGAGCAGAGGAGAAAAAAAGGATAGAAGAGATCGCAGGTGCGGAAAAGCGGGTCGCAGACGGAATACGTTTGGTTGGGATCTGCTGTGGGTGTATAATTAACGAACGACTCGGGAGAATAGAGAGAGGCCGGCGTGTGTCGCGGAATTCACCGGAGAAACCAATGAGCCTTTGACGCGATTGTTACGCTGAGCGGGGAGAACAAGGGCTCTCTGTGTGTTATACACGCGCCGGGCGATGAATGGGGGCGGCTGGTTCTTCTCTGTGCGAGCTCTCCCGGGGCGTGAGCGAGAGCGCGGAAAGAGCGATTTTCTTTTTCATCCGGCCGCGATCTGGGGCCTTGGATCTTTTCGGCCTGCTGGGGAATAGGAGCATAATGGCGTGGTGAGAGCTTGCTGAATTTGAGGCTTTAATGAGCGCCGAGTGATTAAAATGTGATAAGCGCGGGGAGGACACCGCTGGGGATTTGTGGGGGGAGGATTGTCTGCTGGAAGTGTGATTGTGTGACCGACAGTTTGGTATTCTTTTTTAAGGTCTTTT
This sequence comes from Eupelmus urozonus, assembly GCA_900480035.1. Classification (NCBI taxonomy): domain Eukaryota; kingdom Metazoa; phylum Arthropoda; class Insecta; order Hymenoptera; family Eupelmidae; genus Eupelmus; species Eupelmus urozonus. The sequence continues at coordinate 16,686 of UELX01000021.1, forward strand.
GTACGGATTGGTGGTCTATTTTAATTAATAATAATATCGTTAGCACAATTCTACGATCTAGATTTTAGTTATCCTTTACCGATAAATTCCCTTCCCCGCATAATGCTCACTCCCCCTTTATTTACTCTGACTGTATAGACAAACAGCGAGCGATGGGCCCCATCCGGTCCGCAAACTTAATTATTGTTACTCGCCGCCACTTCCAGCACTCTGCAATTTGACATCGTTACGCGTTCCGGCGTTATTACCCTGCCGCTGACGTCCGGATCGCGGCCGCGCCAGTTCGACAGCCGAACCTCCCCTGTACACACGTCGAAGCTCGAAAATGCGCAAAAGTGCGTAGCTGCGGGGGTGGGAGGGCGGCGAATGGCCGCACTCGAAAAGCCCGCTGGTACGTACACCGGGCACTCTTTTGTTTCCCGCTTCCAGCGCATTTTCCCATTACTCTTGTTTAGTCTGGCGAGTACGCCACTTGCAGAGGCCCCCGGTTTTTCGTATAAATAATGCATTGACTTGACGCGCGAGCGAGCCGTCAGCGGGGATCGAACGCGCGCGGATAAAAGCAGTCTCTGTCTCTGTCTGTATCGCGCGCTCGCCTGCAAGCACACATAGGGGAGGGGGGTGCATTTGCAGGCGTCAGGTGCCGATGCTAAACGCGAGCACGCCGAAATCCGTGCGTTAGATTTCTGCGCGTCAATCGGCGGGGAGATATGGAAAAAATGTCGAGATATAGGGATAGACTGGGAGCATAGTAGAGCGGCTTTATTTTCCGCTGGCGAACGTTTACAGGCGATTATGCGCGCTCGGCGGGGGTGACAATTTGTGTCTTGCGCGCGCGGAAAGAGGAGGTTTTATCGTAATTTCGGGATCATTTTTAACGGCTGTCAATAATCAATTTTAAAAGCGAAATGGCCCCGGGGAATACTCAGGCTTTTAAATAAATTTCATTCGACGCTTAAAATATTACACATTTTCCACTTTTAAATGCCCGATTTTAATGGCTTTCCCCGCGCGTTTACGCCCAAGCGTCCGATCGCACGTGCGCACACACACCCACCCCCACCCTCGAACACAGAAACGACTATATCCGGTGAGCAGGCGGCGGCCCCGTTGCATAATGAAGGTATTTGTTTTTTAATTGGATTTTATGAAAAATTCACGGCAACGCAGGACGATGTACGTATCCACTCGGTAAATGTGCCTCCCAGTTTCGGGCGCAAGTTTCGGAGGGATATTATTACTTGATATTATGCATTTTGGTTACGATAGTGGTGCATTGACGTCGATACTTTATCGCTGCCTGGCTTTTGTTCCTGCCGCGTTTTTTTTTATTATTAATCGGCCGGCGGAATCTAAAACATTAATTAACGGTCGCTCGCGTATACGGAAATTATTTTCGCTGCCCCGCGCTGGCTGAATGGATACAACTGTAAGCAGATGGAATTTTCGATGTAAATAAAAACGATTTTATCCAGTGCTTTATTAAATTCCAATATCCCCCGGTGATTTAGCTCGGCAGTGTAACGGCGCGCTTTGTCCGGGGACATCGAGTCGGAAATTATTTTGCGATAAAAATGATTAATCAGTTCGCGATATTATAAATTCATATTCGCCCTCTAAAGCCAGCCTCCAACTCCATCAAGCAAACTCGAACGATTCCATAGGCAGCGCGATTAAGTCGAGCAGACGTTGGCGGCTGGAAGAATTCACGCAGCGCGTGCGGCGCAGGTGTCTGTGTGCGCTCGTGCCTGTCTGTGTACATCGACGCTTTACGAGAGAAGCGGGGCGTAAAGACACTGCGGGAAGATCGGCAATAAAGCTCGTCGACGGGAGAGAGTCGCTTTCGCGTGCGCGCCTCGTAAGCGGCGACTTTCGTCGACGAGGCGAAAGAATAGGGCGCCAAGCCCGGGGGTAACTCGATTTTCTCACCTCGAAATCGCGGTGGAGTTCGGGAGGAGGGGGGGATGTGCTGGTGCCATTGCGATGCAATTATTGTGTATCAGGGTTTTTCGCGGAGACGTTTTGTCGGGGCGGTGATGTATTTCGAGCGGGTTTGCGGATTTTCGAGTTTCGGAGTAAATTGGATTTTTCCGGCTGGATGTAGCAGCGTTCTTGTGCTTTTGCAGGCTATCTGTGAAGGGGAGAGTTTAATTTGTTATTACGGTTATTTTCAAAAATGGTTTTGCTCGAAATTGAAAAAATAAAGTGTCGAAAGTCCACACGACGGTATATCAATCCCTACAACTGCAGCGCGAAGGAGAGATAAAAAGAGAACTTGCTATTCAAGCGACGGCGAATCGTCTCTGATGAAAAAGAAGTCGCAAAAAGCATCGGCAAAAGTCGACTAGCCAATGTCGACTCTTCCTCTCTCTCCCTCTTTCTCTCTCCATAAACAGGTGAGCGCCTCGATCTCCACCTCACCCTTTTTCCCTCTTTCCACTTCAACTCTTATTTCCATGACTCTTTTGAATCGGCGACGCCTCGGTCCTCTTCATTCGCTTTGGCTCGTTTTGCATTTTCATGCCTTTTATCCCCTCTAGGTCCGTGTCTCGCGGCCAGCCGGAAGCCCTTTCGTGTTTGTTCCCTTTTCTCGCGCGCTCGGCGCCGAAGAGCCACCGCCGCGAGAAGTAACGGCCGCTTCAACAACTTTTCGCCCGTTTCAGCATTGCAAATTGTTTAACGCGAGTTGTTAGTTAACTCGCGCGCGACCAAATGTCTCCGCAGCTTTACTTTTTACAGCGGAGGAGTCGCTCTCTGCTTTTATACGCCACGCACTGCCGCCGCGCGCGCGCGCGGGGCTACTCTCGCTTTTTTATTGTTTAAAGTTACGAGGCAAGCTTGTCACCTTGCATCCCGCCTCTCTCACTTTTCCGAGTACGCAACTTTTCGTTCGCTGTCTTTCCCGCCCTCTGGCTCTCTCTCTCTCTCTCTGTCGCAGCTGCTAAAAGGCTCTTTTCAGCTGTCGGGAATGCGCCAGAATTCGCGCGTCAAACCGATGGGATTTGCGAGCAGGCGAGATTTTAAAATTCAATTTCGCCGGCCGACGAAATGTATTTCGCCACTTCAATTAGGATGGCTTCTTTATACCTTGAAGTTTATTCTTTTAGGGCTAAGCTATCCTCGCGGCTTCCGTTTTTAAATGTCTTTCTTACTCTTATTCTTGACACAAGCGGCAAAAATATACTTCATTAGCTCAAAATATCTAGAATGAATCCTTATACACCTCAAAGCCTTAAAACTCACCTATCTCGTATCTTCTATTTCCACCCGCACGCTCGCCAGACAGCTTCTAGAAGCGATCGTGTCTGAAAATTAGCCCGGCAAAAAATCGTCGACCGCACGGCTCTGCCGTCAAGGAAAAAGCAAGTGGCATCGACCCCCCGACGACTACACTAGCCGTGCCTTAGTTTCAGGATGATCGCTTTCATAATTCAGCGAAAGCATTCGCCCTGGCGCGTCGCTGATAAGATCGACGTTTTTTTCTTCCTTTAGCCCCAGCCGTGGATCATATTCAGCCCTTCACCGAGCCCCAGTCGAGAAATCCCCTCCAGCGCTGCTTCCACTGCTTTACATTTCGCCGGACGCCGGGGAGATTATTTTTTCTTTCGCTTTTTCTCTCTCGCACGGCGCAGAAGTAGCGCGCGGCATAAAATTTTTATCGCCGCTGGAATTAGAGTTCGAAGCTGATCGATTTAGAGCGGGAGAGCTTTTCTCGCCCCGGAGCTTTGGCTTTTGAAATGAAAATTTCGTTGATTATTTGGTTTTTTATGGCCGCCGTCTGGGATTCGGCTGATCGTGGATTCGATTAAGTCGACGGATTAAAGCCTGAATCATAGAACGGACTGGGAAAATTATTTCATTGGATTTTTTATTTTCAGTGGCTCATTTGCATCCGCGTTTTCGTCACTTAATCGCAGAGGTGAGCAATAAGTAATTCAAAATTTTACTTATTAGACAGCAGCATTTCGTCGGCGGCTACTTCCATGGAGTTTTAAATAAAAAAAATGCTTTTCGCAGGGTTTATTTTTCCAAAAAGCGCGAGGGTAGTTTGGACTTTCTGGAATCATTTGCAAGAAAACTAATTCAATCTGCAAACTTTCCAAAACTCGTTAATTTGAATTTCGCGCACTCGCAATTTTTATATCAATTACAGCTCTGATAAGTATGCGCGGTCCGAGGCTAAGGCCGTAGAGGCGGCATTAATTCAGTGTTCCGCGTTACAATTTTCAACGTTAACTAACTGAAACTTTGCTAAATTAGCTGCAAAATAAGAAGAAGAGAAGCGAGGAAGGGAAAAAGTGAGCGGCCCTCGGTTAACGAGTACGAAGCGCTTTTCTCCCCCCTCGGCTCGCGGCGCGAAAGCCGGCTCCCGCCGCCGCCACAGCCGCGAGCTCAACTTTCCTAAGCCACAGGTATTTCCTTAACTTACGGGAATTCCGCGGGCTACTTGTGCAAAATCGACTCTCCAGGCGGCGCGCGCGCGCGCGCGCGGTCTACTCGACTTTTTCGGCCAGACCGCGCGAGTTCGCTCGCTTTCTCAAAAAATAAAATTCAACTCCGATAAGTGCTCTTTGCGCTATCGATCCTTCAATTTTCCTTGATTACTACCAGGCTGGAAGGAAACGGTCGGCTTGTAGAGCGGTTATAGATACACCTGCAGTAAAGAGAAAAGTAGATTCGTTACTGTGTAAGCTCGAGCTTTATATTAATCAATAAACACACGAAAGGAAATAATCTTTCAGCTTGTCTACATGACATATAAACCCAGAAAAGTGAAAATTTGACATCCAAACACGCGTCAAGCCATCACTGATACCGCTCATACACATCCACCGATATTTATAAAGCCAGCATCGCTGTAACAAGGAAGCAGAGGCTGCAGCAGGAGGCAGAGCGCGTCGGCTCACTGAGCGCGCGGGGATTGCAAATACGATTACCGTATTGCGGGCCAATTAGGCCAGGAATTCCGGGCGAACGGACGGCCACTACCGGCGTTGCTGCTCTCTCGGAGAGCTACTAATTCTCTCCCAGCTGGCTTGTTTCGCCGATGTCCGACGAACGACCTGACACCGTATTATCGAGCCTGCTGCCGCTGCTGTTGCTGCTGCTGCTACTGGACAAGCCGATCGTGTAAATATAGAGAGGGAGAAATATAGGCGCGTTTACGTAGGCGCGGTTATGCGGGGGGGAGCTGGGCACGGGGGGGGGGCGGATCATCCGCGAGCGCTTGTTTTTGGATAATTCGCCGGGTGTGCGAGCTAGTCGTGTTTGGGCGTAGCTAATATACGCTTGTAAATTAGGCACCGGATGAGGAAAAATTGCGGGCCTCGCTGCTGCATATAGCGAGTGTAATGATCGAGCATTAGAGAGACGCGACCGCAGCTGATTGTTAGGCTAAACTAGGGAAAACAGTGCAACGTGTTGTTTGCCTATAGGTAAAAAAGCGGTGTTCAATCCCCGGAGTGCGTGCGATTTTATGAAATAATAAAACGCGATAAAGTAATTTTGTGCGTGGATTATACAAACGGCTAATTGCGAATTTAACACAATGTCCTGGAAACGGTGCAGGCGAACAACCAAGTCGAATCGAAATTAACGATTTGCGAAACAAAGACGGTTTGTTAATAACTGGGCTACATATCGAGCCTCTCTCTGTCTTCCTACTGCGCTCTTTTGTTGTACGGCCATGGTTCTCTCTCTCTTTAGTTCTCTCGCTCTTGTTCTCCCATTATTATAGATCCGTAATTCGATAGTGCGCTCGCCGAGATCTCATTACCAATATACATCTATATAAAGGCGTATTATAGATTTCCAAGTCTCAATACATCATTCCCGAAGTTTATGACCATTCAATGCGCGCGTGCGCGCTAATAATGCCGTATTACTTGATTGGCCTATAGTAATGAGATATTAAATTTTGGTTAATAGCTCTCGTTTTATTATTTATCGCGGCGGGCTATTATTGTTCTATATAGAGGCTAAAACTAACGACTCAATCAAGATTTTAGAGATTAAGCTTAACTCTTCTATTGTACTGCGCTGGCTGCGCTCGCGGCTCCTCTTTGTTAAATAGCCTCGTTCGAATATGTAGAGGCCATTCTGCCTTTTAAAAATAGTATCAAAACTTTTTTGAATTTTGCCTCCCTCTAATTTTCCATTTTACGTGCGGACGGAAGTTGAGGAATTTTTAATTAGAAGCAGCGCTAAATGACAGAGGGAAATATAGAAACAATCCGATTTGCATTCGAAAATTGGCCCGCGGCAAACTTTTTGACTTGGAAAATTTCAGAAATCCCGAGTGGCCGGGCAAATCTAAAATTCAAAATACCAGGGCTATAATGCGCTTGTTAGTAATCCAAAAATGCCATCATCCTCCAATTTATATAATCTTCCCCACTGCCCGTGGAAAAAAAAAAATCGCGCGACACAGCGCTGATTGTTATAACACTCGCGGCAAATTTTACCCAGCCCGCGATAAAACTCGCTTGTAAATAGATAAAAGAGAGCGAGAATACGATCTTTTCGCGCGGAATTAGCCAAGCGCTGCTCCCAGGCTTTCGAAATTTATAAGCCCGCATTAAATAAGGCGCTATAAAATTGCCATTAGCGGATCTGAAACTCGCTCTAACGATGTAGCCCAGTAGCTCCTCCAGCTCGCAGTATTTCAGCGACGGAGGCCGAAGAATGTTCAGGCCGATTAATTGCAAGCAAACAAACTCGCCAGCCGAGCAGTCCGGGAATGAATTTATGCCCGTGCCTTTTTAAGAGAGCGCGATGCCTGCAGCCGCGTGCGCGCACGCACAGCTACTCCAGAGCGGCTCCTGGAGTATCCATCTAATTAAATTCCTCCATGCCGGCTAAGTTGCCCTTTTGCCTTCATGTAGAGAGTCGCGCGCGCGCGCGACCGCGCTCTAAATTGTTGCTGTCGTTAGGCGGCCTCGAGTGGATCCCCCGGCGGCCTTTGCGTGAGCGCGCGCGACGAAATTAAACGATTCGCGACGGTAGATTGAAGAGGTGTGGCGCTGAGCTCTCGAGTGCCGCGTTGGTATGCTGTTTGCGCTGGTAGTTTCGGAGGCTTTTTTAATGGGGGAAGGTTTCAGGTGAATTTTGACGAGATATTTGCTCTAGTTTGGACTTTGAGAAGCTCATCTGGGTCAGTATTTTTAAAAATTCTTTTGGCCATTTGCATACTTGTTGTTGATGTAAAAAGTAAAGTTCGGGTCGCGCGCGCCCTGGGCAGCGCGTAACTATTTTAGAGAATAAAACGAAGGCATGTTTGCTCGAAACTTTGTTGCCCCCGCGGTGGCCCGGCTGTTTTCGCAAAAATACCCCCTCTCTCTCTCTCTCTCTACCGAACGCGTCTCATTAAAAAGTTTCGCTCAAACAATAACGTTTATTCTCTCCAAGTTGACTAATTAGTCAATAACGCCGGGCTGCAGCCGTTCTCTCTTTCTCTCCTCAAAAACTTGAATCATTAAAAGAAAATTTTCCCACCCGATCAAGACACTTAAATACCGTCCGACTCTAGCGGGGCATCCAATTTTCCAGCTACATTCATCATCAGGCCAAGAAAATCAAGGAGCAACTCCCTCTCCTTCTCCGATCGATGAAAAACGGCCGCGCAAACAAACGGAGCGCAGCTCGGAGCGAATAATTTGCCTTAAAGTGTCTCGTTTCTCCCGGCGCTTGCCAAGATTAAGTGCCATTAATTTCGCCCATCTGTTTTCTCGCGCTCCCGGCTTTCCGTCTCCTTCGACTCTTTCTCTCTCTCTCCCGCTCCTGCAAACTCGCAGAGAGTAACTTCTTCTACGTTTTATTCGAGCCCGCGCGCTCACGGGGTAGCTAATGCACGCTGAAAATTCTCCTCTCGCCCGGCTCGAACGAGACAGAGAAAGAGCGAGGCGGAAGAGAGTAAGCGTCGCGTATCGACAGCCGGTGGCTTAGCGATGTCGGATGCATTAGTCCCAAGGCGCTCGGCGGGCGCGCACGCGCTTAGCATGCTTTCTTGCGTGTATCCTAAGTGAATGATACGCTCGGAGGCCGGATACATAGAAGCGCTCTCGCGTTTATACATCCGCGCCCCGAGTAATATACGCTTAGGGCGCCTCTCGCGTATATATAAAGCCGGCGGATGCAGGGAGGCGCGCTTCCATTAATAAAAGTCGCAATCCGCGCGCTGCAGTGGGAACGAGCCGCCCGCGGCCCTGAGACAGCGGCTATATATCCCATTGACCTGGAAGCGCGGCGAGGATCTTATATAGGCCTGTGTAACAGAAATCCGCTGGCCTCTTCCTATATCGTGTGTACAGCTAGCTCGGGTCCCTCGGGCGATAGAGAGTGTAAAAAATTACCGGCGCCTATGCAGCGCTAAACTACGCGTATAAAGCTTCCTCGGCTATCTGGCTTTTTCCGCGGCCGAATATCCGCTCGAATATGGCGCTATTAATCCGAGGAAAGCGGGGATTGATGCCTGTCTATATACATACGCGCGCGCGTAAATGTGCAGGAGGCCGGGTATATGCGTACGCGGAAGGGGGAAATCGAGACGTGCGGGAGAGCGATTAATCGCTGATGGAAGATGAACATTACTGCGCGAGGCGTGGAGCAAGCTTGACGGATGAGCGCGGGAGAGAGTAAGCCGCGTCTTCGAAAGTCACGAAATATGGAAGATTGACGTTTATTGTCGGCGGGATTTCGCTCTGGCTGTTTATATTAGAATGGAGCGACCTGCTGCGAGGAATTAATCTTATATTTGACTATTTTAACCGGTTGCTTTGTTGGTAGTATTCCGTTGGAAACAAAAAGCTGAGCCCTCTTTGTTTTTTCGAATTACATTTTATAGCTCGCTCTTAGCAATGATCCAGCGTTATACAGCTTTCCTCTCGAGGTTAGGTATCTCATATCCCTTGTTATTCTCTTTTCTCTACCTATATACGTATTTCATTCGCTTTTTCTATTACCTGCGCAGAGGCGCGCGGGCTCGCTCACTACTGTGCATCTTTTTCAATGGCTTTATTTCCGTGTACGTGTGTTATGGATGAGGATCGCAGAGCGCATCTCGCTGCGTACGAGAAAGAAGAGAGAGCGAATGAGGGGAAAAAATTGAAAACTGCGAGAACACGCGGGCAAAGGCCTGGGCACGGCCATCTATTCGCGTTATTTGAGTAAAGCGATACGGTTTAATAGCCTCGGCTGCTATAGACAAAAAGGGTACGGTCAGGCTTGCTGATCGAATCAATAAACGCGCAGCACTCGCCAAGACTTGAAAAAGTATTGATTTTCGTGTTCTACGCGAGCGTGGGACATCCAATAGTGGTGTGAAATTCTTTTAGGGGGAACGTTTTGTTTAGGATTTGATGTTTGATTAGAGATCTGGTTTCTTGGAATGTGAATGATTCAAATACGAGTTTTAACGCGAATTAAACTGACCTGCTAAAAAAAAGTCCAGTGCCCGAGGCTGTATAGCGGTTATATTCCTGGAGGGTAACCTATAAATATGACGCTATTTGAAAACTGTGACGAAATAAAAAAAAGATTCGAAAAAATATTTCATTACAATCGAGAAAGTAGAACAAAGTTTTGCGTTCATTTAAAAACTTGAACACTCTGTCTTTTCTTTATTAAACTTATCGGAAAAGTCTTGACTTAAAGATGACTTCTTATCATTGGGTATTTAATTTTAACAAAGTGAATTCGACAGAACAATAGATTCGGATTTATATTTAAACTATAATTTTTTTGAATATTTAAACAATTTCTTTCTATTAATATCAAAAGCTAAGATAAATATTACACCTACTTGATAAAGTAAAAAATTAGATTTTCTTTCTCGATCGAAATTAACTTAACTTTAAAATACCAACCAATAAAAAAGATAGTATAATTAAATAAAACTAATTCTTTATAATTAAATAATCCCATTACTCAATTCTATAAATAACACACCCAAATCCAGGCAAGCATCAATCCCAAAACTACTCTTAACCCTCTAAAATCTGTCCCCCGGCCCCATTCGCAAAAGCTGCCATTCGATTTTTTCTCAGCAGCCATCCCCGCTATTAATAACGTCCCGCGCGAATAGCAGGCGCGGTAATAGCAGCCGGGAAAAGCTCGCGCTCGAGGGCCGTTCTTAAGCGAATTGATATCCACTTTAGACTAATAGACTCGATTCGATTAATCATCCCTCCGGCACTCGGCGCCTTTCGCGGGGAGATAACAAGCCCGCCTTCGAGCCATCCATCCATTCATCCCAATTATTCCCCCGCAGAGCAGCGGAGCGATCTAGTGCTGCTGCTGCTACTACGGTTCTGCTCTAGTGCGGCTTAATCTTGAACGACGCGACGATGCATCGATTCCGAAGCGCGCGCGCGAGTGGGGCGACGATCGCGCTCGCGCGCTGGCTAGATGAGCCGCGCCTCGATGCACTTTGTCAGTGTCTGAGCAGCGCGGAATCGCGCGCGGCTCTATTGCCTTTATCGATGCTGACTGCTGATTCTGGGACGCGCTACTATTTATCCGCAGCTTCCGGCTCGATATATCGACTCGGCTGAGGGAGATAATTGAGACTAGTCGATCCGGAGAGAGCGAGAGCGTTCTTGTCATCTGGAAGAGGGAAACATTGTTTTTTACTCTGGGAATGCGAGCGAGTTGAAAACGATCTTTTTCTTACGTTTATCCGAAAACCGATGCGCGCAGTCGAGCATTGCGTGGGAGGCATTAATTCTTGGGGAGGAGGGAAAGAATGCGCTGCAGGCTTTTTGCATGCGCTTTTCGAAAGCAAACTGCAGCGCGAGCATTGCAAGCGCTTTTTTACCGGAGACCTTTGGAGGAGCAAAGGACCCTTTAAAGTTTAGTCTTGGTACCACGGAGTTGCTGAAAGAATAGGGGCAAAACTGAAGAAGAGCCTTTCGAAAAAAGTCCTCAATGCGCGATGCAAAAATCCGATGGCTCCCAAATCGTTCCTTAGATATACAAAATTCAAAAAAAAAAAAAAAAAAACTCTAACACGTTTACTCTAGATCGTAAAGTAAAGCAAGAAGGCAGCCGCGAATGAAAATTCGGTCAGCCGGTCAGGCGAATCGTATATCGGCCTCGGCGCATCCCGACGGTCAATATCAACTCTAGTACAACGAGCTAAGAGCTCTACCGCGCCCTTTGATCTTCGGCGGAGAGCGAGAGAAGACGAGGAGGGCAAAAACAAGAGCAGAGAAAGAGAGAAAAACAATAGCTGGAGGAAGGATTGCAGCGAGCGGTTTTCGTATACGTGTAGCGGCTCTTTATGTACACGCTCGGCAAAAAGGAACGAGCAAAGCCGGATTTAAGGCCGAGCTATCTCGGTATAAGTGTCTACGTACATACACGGAGCTGCTCAGGTGTGTTAGCAAAGTCGATACTCGGCACGCCAAAGCATCCATCCTCCGCAGCTTATCATCGCGATTTCCGCGCGCGCGGCTATTGCCGAAGAGAGTCTGGCTCGAGCGCGGATAGGTGGAAGAGTAGGAGAGGGGGGGGGGGGGGGGGGGGGGGGGGGGGGGGGCATCGCGCGAGCGAGCGCTCTTCAGTCGATGAGATCGAGGCTTATGCATATATATAGCTACCTGTGCTGGATTTTCGCTCTCTCGCTTTGTGCACACGGCGGACTATAATACGTGCAATGCGCAGCTGAATTCTCCGGGCTGCTCCGCGAATGAGCTTGTATACTCTTATGTGCCTTGCGAGCGCTTCGTTCTCTTTTCATTTGGATTGCGGAGAGAGCACACATGTACATACACACACACAGCGACGGGAAATCTCTCTTTTCTCTGCGCCCAAGTAAACATTTTCTTCTGCCGCGATACGCCAGCTGCCGTTGTCGCTTCGCAGAGCTTTTTTTTTTCTTTTGCATTGACGTCGACAATGCGCCTTTTATGAATTTTCGAGTGATGTAATCTTTTTATGACGATGCGACGATCGCTGCTGGTTTTGTCTCGGACAGAATGGGAGTGTGGCTGTGTGCTCTAGTTTTCGGTGCAGTGATGTGATAGGGAACGGTAATTTATTTATCGCAGGAATATTATTGTTTTACGTCAGAGAAAAGTTTATGTCTTTTTGATAAAAGTTGAGAAGAACTATACGTGAATATGTTTTTAACATAAAAGTATTGTCAATATTTAAATCTTACCAATTTGTAAGCAGACAGTGTTCAAATTTGTGAAACATAAATATTTGAAAAAAATCAATTAATAATACGCATTTACAAATATTTTTAATTTTAAGATAAGTTTATAAAATATACATACGAAGGTAAATACAATAAGACTGTAATAGCTTTAATAAGTTTTTCTAATAGATTTATTAGTTGAAACAATAACCTTTATAAACAATAAACAGAATTAAAAAGCTTATTGAGTTTCGCATTTTTGTATTAGATCAAATTGAAACCGCATTTAGAAATAAAAGAAAACAACTTTAACTTTTTTAAATCGTGAAGTCTTGATATTAAGTTTTAATATAAATCTTTAAAACAATAATTTCAGTATTCACCTTTTTCCAATAAATTTTTTTTCTCATATTTACGTATAAATTCCCTTTTTTTATCATAAAGAAATATCTAGTGCAACTTTTATTACGTTTAAAAGTAAACTTCAATAATAATTTATAGGGTTCAATTATGGTTTAGACAGTTTTTTAGCTGAATTTTTTTGAACTATAATCATATTACTGAAACTATTATCAAATGAATGCATAACTTCCATCGCTATCTATTTAAACACTCACACCATATTTAATTCACACAATGGCCACCAACCAGCTTCTATTCTAAAAAAAACCTCAAACCGCACAAAAATACATTTCAAAACTCCCTCAAAACCCTATCCTTCACACACTATCACAACCCCCAACATCCACCAATCAAACACCACCTGCCGAGCAAACCCCAGCACCCCAACCACACTTGCATCCGTCAACGAAAAAAGCGCAGGTGGCTTTCGCTTACCCAACCAAGCACGTAAAATTGCATGACCGCTAATTCTCGCAGCAGTCGCGCATTCTTTGCCACCCCCTCCCTGCACATATATGCACACGAGCACTAGCGCATTCGCGCGTAAAAGAGGATTCGCCAGTTTAGCGGGCTTACGTGTAGTCGCGCGCAGGGCTCGAGCTCTCTCGTATAATGCGCGCACTCTTGCGAATCCGCGGCGCGCGAATCGAAATTAATTGCGGGGAGCTCGCTAATGCAGCCGCGCACACGCGTTTGCGGCCGATAAATCGCATTATAGCCCAGGCTCGGTGCGATAATGTTTCGAGGGGATTCGTTCGCGTTTTTGTATTTCTGTTTTTGTACTGTATTTTTTAGCCGGGCTTCTGCGGGGGCGTTTAGCGCTGTTGCAACAGGCGTGGGAGGGCAGCTTGCTTAATAATTATCTTCGCGTGGGTGGGTTGCGTTACGGGCGTTGTAACGCTGCTACTGCTCTTTGTCATTTAGAGGGAGCGCTTTAAAAGTTAATTGCACTGCTCCTTTTTTTTGCTCGGGGAGTCCGATGGTTATTGTTATTGGCGAACTTTTATTTTATGTTTGTTTTATTAAGTGGGATAATGCGGCCTGAATAATTGGGTGGAGTTAAAGTGACAAAAAATTCTGGAGAGCTTGTACACCGTTTTGGCGAATCGGTTTATTAATTTTTGATGAGCATTAAAAGCACTTTGCGGTGACCTATATTGCATGGTATTCAATTATTTGTTCCAAATATACAATGGATACAATTAAGTATTTCAATTTCACCTTGGTATTTTATTTATCTTAAATATCAGATCGAACCTTTCGATCAAAAACGAAAAATTTTTGCTGCTCATTGTATTCAATTTTAAATATTGCTTACAATTTACCAGTAACATTAGTCAGTTTTTAATATGTTTTATAGTAAACTAATTATACTTAGTCCCGAGAATACCATTAAGTTAAAAGAAAATCAATAAAAAACGTATATAAAAAAAAAGAAAAAATATATAAAAAACCACACTTGATGTACAAATCCAATATACAAAGTCGTCCCACCTCTCTACGCTTATAACAATCTAAAAAATTACAGCGTCTAAATTACATAAACCACTTCCAGCTCAAAATCCTCACTTCTCCATCTCTCCATTCGCACTCGTTAAAGCCTGTAACTTATCAGAGCCACACAATCGAGCTAGCTCGCAACGTCCGCGTTCATGAAACTTGGCCGATACTCGAGAGCCTCAGCTCGTCGACAAGTAGGTACTCTCGAAATCGGAATGTACGGCCAGCCTCCGCGCGCTGCCCGATTCGACCTTTAATCATTCAGATTAACGTCGTATATACGTCGCCGGGGTTATACGGATCGTCTCGCGAACTTGTCCGAGTATATACACAGCCGGAGAGCCTGGCTACAAACGCTCGAGTGCGCGTACACAGGCAGAGCTCGCGTAAGCCGGCGCTCCGCAGCAGGAGCCCCTCGAAATCTTCAATTATGGAGGACATCGCGAGCCCCGAGGATAGAGTGAGACAGCCACATCGTCATCTTCTGCGATCGATGCCGGACCAGAGGATCTGTGTATGTGTGTGACTATGTGTGGCTCGGAATGACAGCGAGAAAACGGATGAGAGAGATCGTGGAACTTTGGGCGGGTTATTGCGGCATGACGAATGATTCTTCCGTGTGAGTCATGAATTATGGAGGCCGTTTAATTGCTCGATTAAGGCTCGTTTGCCGCGGCCGGTTCTCGAAATCGATGAAAATGAATGATAAGATTGTGATGATGGCAGCGGCCTTTTATAAACGTACGCCCGCGTTTTATCGCCCCGAATAAATTATATTTTAAATTTAATGTCGAGGCTCGATATTAATTCATTATACACCGTACTTATCGAAATATAATGCTCAAACGTACACGAGCCGAACTTATAATTGCAATTCATCTGAAACCAATACGAATAAGACGTTGCCATTAATTAAGCCGTCTCATCTGGCTAATCGCTAATGGCGCGGCGCTCTACTTGGCGATAAATCATCGCGCGCTAGTTTATGATTTAGCAGCTCGTTAAAGCAATTTTTGCATAGAGAAAATTTGCATTCGAACGCGAGCTTATTTAATGAACGCTTATTATCCGGCGCGCTCTTGGGCCGCGTGTTCGAAAACGAGGTTTACAGCGGAATAAACGCAAACTATTTTAAAATCGCCGCGCGCTTTTTGCGCGAGCTTGCACGTGTCGAGGGTAAAACGAGGAAGTAGGCGCGAAGCAAATGTGCTTGACGGCTGTGTATTGCGCTTATGGGAGCGATGCGTGCGCGGCTGAACATTTTTTTCTCCATGTTTATTAACGATACTGCAATTTGTTAAAGTGCGTTCATTATTATTCTTGGAAAAAAATGCTGCAAACATAAATTTTTTCAACTCGCTTTTCTAATTCGCCGAGCGGCGAAAGCCTGCGCGCGGAAAAGTCTTTCCCGGAAGCAGTTCAACAGCTCGGCTGTAAACACGCATAAAGTCGCCCGAGCACTCGATGTAAAAATTACCCGGCTTATAAAAGGAACGAGAAGTACGAGGCAGGGGCGCGTGGGCGCGATCGATCCCATCGAGCGCCGGTCACAATAAATGAATTTTCATGTTACGAGCTCTCTTTCGCGCTGGCAACATTTTTCCACTGGAAATTCGAGCCTTAAAGCCGAAAGCTCCGCTATTCCATTTTGCCAAAGGCGAGCAAGTGTCCGAGTGCGTTTACGTCCTGCGCGCGCGAGAGAGAGAGAGCTATATATACGGGGCCGATCGATGAACTCCGCGGCGCGCGCGGCGGGAGGTGGAAGGAAATGAAGGGGTAGACGCTAGGGCAGGTTAAAAGGGAGAGAGGTGGGAAGAAAAAATGAAAGATAGATGGCTAGATAAAAAGCTATGTACGGCAGTGACGAAGGACTGGGCTGGCCGCCTTTCTGCAAAATCGACAGGCTCTATTGCACACACAGTAGCTCTCTCCGGCAAGGAATAAACTCGTGAAAATGGTACACGAGTTTACACGAGGGAAAAAGTTTAGTAATTGTAGGAATTAGCCGGGGCGCGCGCGCGCTGCTAATAAAATAGCGGAAAGCTCGTGTGTGTATGGAATGGAAAATGGGACTGTGGGTGGGCTGAGTGGATCAAGGAAAAGCGATCGACTTGGCAGCTTTGAGAACCGATGAATTTTTGAATGGGAAAAGGGATTCGGGCAAAAACAGGAATTTCCAGCGATATTCGCTGGCTCAGCGAGCTCTTTTCTCTCCCCCCCTCGCGAATTGTCGATATTTTATAAGAAATATATATTTCAGACAGAGAAAATGCCGTTGACGTTGTGTCGATAAACCTCAAAGAATAACGAAAAACTGCAAAGTGCACCGGCACGCGCGGGAACACGTGATTTCGGATTTTATTTCTGACAATCGACAAGGCACGTATTTCGGCTGTTGAATTAACTAAAGGCTTTCGCTAAAGCTTACAAATATGTAACGCATCAAATATATATAAGCAGCTCCGATGGGCACTCGGCTTTAACAATCAAACAAACATGTTTATATCTAGGCCCTCAACGAAAATACGTTTAACGAACAATGCAGTTCGAAATCTTTATTTCAGGCGCTCATGCGCGATGTTTGTAGGCGAAAAAATACACAAAGCCCTGACATCTGGAACGACGAAACGAGGGAAAACCCTCTTCTTGTTACATTTCGTACACACACGTACATACGTACACACACAGCCAGCACAAAGACTTTCATCGCCCTTTTTCGCATCCAATTTCTCTCTATCTCTCGCTCTCTTTCTGCCTCCATCGCTCGTTATTGCCTTTCTCCATCTCGCTCGTCACTCTTATATGATATTTCCCTATCTCTCATCCACTTCCTCTCTCACTCTCTTTCTGTCTCTCCTCGCGAAAAGCTCGCGCATATACATACAAGGTGTATTGACGACACGTCCACGGTCGAGCTGCCTATGTAGGCTTGCGCGCCCTCGCGCATACATTGTTTTAGCTCTATACCTGAACGACACGCGATCTCCCTTTTTCTCTTTCTCGAATATTCTTCGCTCGATACCGTCGTAATGCGAGCTCCAATCCTATCAGGCCCGATGGACGACGTTACGCCGGATATGCAAACGTACTACATGTTGCATGCCATTCTCTCTCTGCAGACGGACCGCTCGTCTGTGCGATCGAATGCATATGTGCATAGTCGGAAACTTGATTTATGAAGTACAATGCCAAGGCGTTGTCTAGCTCCAACGGAATAGCAAAAATGGATACACATTACTGATCTGCGCGGGAAGAGAAAAAAATATGAACTAATTTTTTCTACGTCAAGCTGAACGCCCACGCACGCGTGTCTTTATACCCATAGACGCAGACTCGCTTACGCACACTAAAAGAAAAAACTCGAGAAAAATGAGCTGAAAAATCTTGAGAATTTTTCGTCGCGCGCGCAGTCGAGAGCCGCGCGCGCGCGGGCGCACCTGGGAAGTGGGTCAATATGCGTCAGCTCCTCCCCCGCCTGCCGTCGCCGTCGAGATTTAGCGGAGCGGTAGGTAAGCAGCAGCGATCCGAGAGGTGTAGGAAAAGCGGAGATGCAGAAATATATAGTCCGAGGCTCTTTTGAGAATGCTTTTAAGCTATTGATCTGCACTTCTCGCGGCGGCGTTTTCGCTCTCGTTTTTTCATCCTGCCGCTCGTGCGCTCCAGAGAGAGAGACAGAGCTGAGTGACGGCTGTCTTGGATTCTTCGTTTTACGATGTCGTAACTCGT
The DNA here is from genome assembly GCA_900480035.1 of Eupelmus urozonus. NCBI lineage: Eukaryota > Metazoa > Arthropoda > Insecta > Hymenoptera > Eupelmidae > Eupelmus > Eupelmus urozonus. The sequence goes on from UELX01000021.1 coordinate 34,453, forward strand.
CCAACGTCCTCTTCCCTCTCTTCTCGTTCGGGCGTTCCGTTAACGCCAGAATTTTCTTATTCGCGTCCCGGAAATATTTTCAGCCGCGAGAGAGAGTGGGGGGACTTAAGATCCTGCGCTCTCGACTTTTCATTCGCGCGCGACGTTAATACGTGTGATGCCTGGGGAAAATTAAATCTCACCCGCAGAGGGAGAGACAATAAAAGCCCACGAGCGACAGTCTTTCATTCGTTTGTCTGAAGGCCCGCGCGTGTAATTTTGGAGCTAGAAATTTTCGCTCGTTATACCCGCGCGGTGAAAAATTGCGATCTGTTTTTATTAGACGCGCGCGAGGGCATAATCCGGCGCGAGAGCGACAATGCCTAATGACATCTAAAAATATTGACAGAGCCGCTGGAATTCGAGAACGGATTTGCATTATCGATTTTCTGTTTGCCGCCAAGCGGCGTAATGAGCAGGTCGGCCCGATTCATGAATTATGTAAACTAGTCTCGTTTCGCTTCATCATCAATTTCGTTTTTCTATATACGTCTGTAGATCAATTCTTTTTTTCTCCCTCTATTTCTGTCGCCAAAATAATGCCACCGCAAAGAGCCATATCTATACGAATAAAGTATGACTCCGCACGCATCGAGCCCGTGAAAGATTTAAATTACTCTCGCATTGATGCTTTATGAATTATTACCGAAATTATCGCCGGCTCGCCGCATCAAATTATTTCCCAGCGTTTAAAATAAAACTCGAAACGAGGAGCCCCTACCCAGTGCATAAACGCTTTTCAATAATGGCTAAAGATAAATTACACACGTATATCCTCGGCGCCTCTGCGCCTCACCCTCCCAACCTGCAATTAAGCTATTTACTCTTTCAACGCTAAAAAAAATCCGGCCATCCCGCCGGTGCGCCGAACAATATATATTATGCCGGCGTGAGCGCGGCGCCGCTGCGGTGAGCAAATAACGAGTTAACGTCTATCCTGCCAACACCTCGTTTAATTCCTATTGAATTAGCCGTTGGCTTCTGCGCCTCGTCTTTCTAACTCTTCGTTGCCGCCGAACTTTCGTGCGAGCGGGATTTTTGGCCCCGAGGCCCCGCTGCGAAAATTATGCCGCGCGAAGAAAGGAGATTCCCCGAAGTGCCGAAATTGCCGGAATCTCTGTTCTTTTATTTTTTAAGGGGATCGGCGGGCTGCGAGGTTTAGATCTGGGAAAGCAAAATATTGATTATTAGAGACGGCCGGACACCTTGATTCTTTCATCGGGCCAATCATCTTAACGAGCCGAGAAGAATGTTGGTTTTATGGCGAAGGAGGCGTGACGCCCCGGCAATTTACTGCGAATCGCTCTGGGCCCTTTTGTGGCGTTCGGATTTTGAAACGATTATGTAATTGAGCTTCTATGGAATATTTATTTTGTAATTTTTAGTATAAAATTTCGCGAGTTTTTAGAATCCGTTATATAGCTAGTTCGAGGCGTGGTTGAATTTTAGAAAAAAGTTTATTTTAATCTGCAGACGTAGCAATTCCAATAATAAAGCAGGCCATTTATCAAATTACGATTGTAAAAGAATTATTGGAGGGACAGGCTCTATTTTATAAAACGCATCCAGCGGTAAATGTAGCCCTCCCCACCGAGACTAGTCCATAAACCAATAACGTCAAACTTTCAAAAACAGGCAAAACTGAATTAAACCGAGCGAGAAAGCGAGCGAGCCGACCGCACTTGTAAGCCGTAATTAGAATGAACCGACGCTTTTTCAATTAATCAGCTGACAAAATTACAGAAGTCGTACATACGTATTTCCGAGCAATCCGCGCTGGCGCGCGCGCGCGAACCAGCACTTTCTATTATAATTCACTAATTAAAAGCATCTGAATAACAGAATTAATTGCATATAAATGTGACCCCATTGCCTCTCCCCCGCAGCAAATTGCGAATGCCCATGAAGCATAATTAATGATCGTCGCCCGCGCATTTTCCGAGCAAAACTCGCTTAATCGACCGCGTAATTTCAAATTAATCGTGACCTCCTCGTTCAGGAATTTCTTCTCCTCGCTTGCGAGCTGCTCCGGCGTTAACGAAGTTAACGAGGAGCCGCGCTCGCAATGAATATGACAGACGTTTCCGAGCGTTGTACCTTGCGCTGATGAAGAGAAAAAAAAAATGTCGAAGAACCTAAATAGACTCGTCACCGCGCCACTGGCAATTCTTCATTTACGTGCATCCCGTCTGATTATGGTTTAATTTTAGTCCGCCTGTCTTTTTTCCCCGAGACTATCTCGGAGATCGCAGGAGAAAGTCGAAAAACAACGTAATAAAACTGCAGGAGGTAAAAATGAAACGTCCAGACCGCTGGAAATTTTCGAAGCGAAAATAAACATAAAAACTTTAGTGCCGCAAGAAACTGGAAAAACGCTCGATACGTTTTTTCCGAATTTTAATGTCAAAATAAAAATTTTACAATTTCCACGTTTTAATAACGTCAATCTCGGTTTACAACCCGATCCCCGCACGACCTCTCCAGCTCTCCAGCACCTGTATACCAATCGAGCTCTCGAAAGCCTTTCTCCCGCCCCCTATAGCCGAAATTTCGCCTTCCTCTCTCCCATATGTCGAGGCTGCACTCTCCCACCTCAAAAAGCCAGAGACTACGCCTGTACCTGCAGCAGCCCCGCTCGCACGCATATACACATATTCCATCCGCGCGCGCGCGCTCCCCGGCTCACTTTTGAATTCCAGCCGCGAGATTTATGACGGAAATGGTTTTCGCTGGGCGCGCGATTGCTTTCAACTTTACACACTGAATATCGCGCGCCGCGCCTCGGCCGTCTTCTCTCTCCGGGTTATTTTCCTTCCATCAGCCCTGTCGGCGTATGGCTCCCGCAGCTCTCCGACTCCCTCCCCCCGTTCCTCAAAGCCGTAAAAAGGTACGCGTGCCCGTTAAAAAATAAATTGCCGCGCGCGCACGCGCGCGATGACGCCTGGATTTTCGACGTCGACGGAAATATTTCGATCTTACCCGGAACTTACGCGCCGGCCGTGTAAATATAGAGTCGGCCGCTCGAGCGTTTCGCCACGCTTGTAGGTACAGCGCGAGCTGACGGGCTGGGTTATTTCGGATTTTTTTCGGATGTCGTTAGCGAAACGACGGAGCTGACACGACATTAGCTGGGGTCGGGGGGAGACTGTTGTGACACGAGTTGTTCTCGAGTGATTTTAAGTGAAATTGAGCGCTCTTGGAGTGTGTGATACTCTTTTTTATCTCTGGAGATAGATGAGTAGCTGAGATTGGGATATACTGAACTAACCTTTGTCTGTAATTGAAATGAATGTTTTTCTTGAGAAAACAATTTCTTTTCGACATCCAAAATTGTACAGTACAAAACGTGTGACTCTCTCGTACTGCTGGTTTGATGGCTTATGTAGTTAAAGAGTTGCAAATATCGAAGCGATTAAGGTAGTTGATTTATGGGTTACGTTATATATATATTTTTTTGAGAAGAGAAAATCTAGAATTATGTACATGCTATATATGAGAAGGTGCAGAAAATAAGAGACCTTCACGCTTTGCATGCACTGCAGAAAAAACATAAGGCAAATTTATGCGATTAGTATGTAAAATTGTATATCGTACATGACGTAATTATATACGGAATGCAAAAATTATGCGGTTTCTTTTATTATTTCGTTTTTTATTGTATTATGTGTAAATATTTTTAGTCCTGTTTCATATTGCAACTTTATGATCTGAATGATAATACTGTATAATTAATTAATTATTATTATACTTATTATACCTAATTGTTTTTTTTTTCTGTTCAACAAAATATACATACACATATATATCACTACCTGAGAGGTAAGTGACGATTTTTATTCAACATATACAATTTTCGACGTTTCATTTTTTTGTCAGTGCGCACCTTTGTTTTATATCGATGTACATAAGACTCACTCGAATCATTGTACGTATTCCATTCGCATGCAATTAAAAAGTGCGCTGCTAATTGCTTTGCTACTTCACTTTCTCAAAGAGAACATTCTACTGTAAACTCTGCATTCACATTTTAAATTAAAAACATTATTCGTTTGGAGACATTAATTACTTTTCATATACTGTAATTCAGTAGTAACAATTCAAATTCGAAAATTTGCAATTCGTCTTTTTAATTTTCAGACATTTTCCGAAAAAGAAAAGCCATTTATACAGCGGTCAAAAATAATTGTGGTACCTACATCAAACACTTTTGAAAGAGTAGGAGTAAAATAGATGTATATTTATGCACGTGCAGACAGGATTCCAAAATTGCATATTCAGCATCCACAAAAAAGCACTTGGCCATTTCGAAGCTTTCCCTTTGAAAAAGTAAATAACAGCAATTATTACAATACTTTTGCAATTCAATTGAATTGTTCGTTTTATTTTGAAGAACATAATTATATCCAAATGATGTAGTTTAACAATTGAAATTTGTCGATTCTAATATGAAATTACGAAAGATTTAAATTTTTGTTTTTAATTTTTAAATTATCTGATCGTATGAATTTATAAAAAATGATCATTAAAGAAGGAAATTTATATCACAAAATACGCTATAGTTGAACAGTCCATAATTAACAAATTTTAAACTTTGTTGTAATGAACTAACCTTTTAAAATCGTAGTAATCATTGTTTATATAAAAGTGAGTATTATCTTACAATTGTAAGATAATTAATTTAGGATTTCTAAATGTGAGGTAATAAATGTCAATTAATTACTAAATTGTTTTGTGCCTTATTTTACAAAAATCAATAGTCGTAACTCATTCGCATTACTTTTCTCAACAAAAAAACATTAACAAAAGTCTCTAAAAAATTAAAAAACAAAATCTCTTTGAGAAAGTTGACACCTCAAAGCATTCGGCAGACCTGTTTTTTTTTTCGCTGAGCTTTGTACCGAAAAAGAAAAACACCTTCGGCTAACACTGCAGCTTCTTTGAGACTGCATAGTATCAATTGGTTAGGTACCCGCGGTACAGACGTACACTCACCCACATTCGAGTGCACCAGGAGGCGTTGCACAAAGGCCAAGCCTGCTTACTTTTTCGCGTCTGCTCTTTCCTCCACCCCCCGACCGAAGTGTTCATTTTTCTCGTTGCCCAGAGGGCGGCGGCCGCTCGGATTACGTCCTTTTGTCGTCGCAAAAGTCCAGACGACGCCGGCTCGGGCGCCCGTTAAATTACTACTTTTGCTTCTCCTCGTAGCGGCAAGCTCGAGGGCTCTAGAGCTGAAGTCTCCTGGTGCCGCACCGCCCGTGATTTGCGAAGCGAGTGTTTTTAAAATATGGATTTTTAATTATAAATTGTTCGCTTTGCGGAGCTTGGTTTTTCTGAAATTTAAGGTGAGATTGAAACGCAATTCTGTGGTTTAATGGTTTCGCGAAGAAGTGAATTTTGTTTTACACTGTCTGAAGGTATCTTTGTACATGATGTTTTATGTATGAAGTTCATGCATTTTTTAATGTAAAATAGTTATTTACATTCAATATTCCGCTTTTGTTCACTGAGAACTGCTTCGCTTTTTCATTCATTCTGAGTAAAAAAATGCGCAAAAAAGCAAGAAAAAATCATTTCTTCTTTTATGTTTATGCTCTTTAAATAGAAAAATAAAATATTTTTTCGATATAATATTATTAAAAAATTTTAATTAATTTACAATAAGTATGAATGTTTTGAACTATAAAGCCGAAGGGCTATTTGAAGTAACGTTTAGTCAGGGGTTCTTTGTATTTGATATACGTCGAAGTAATACTTCTTTGTTACTGTTAATGGCATCGCTACATACTACATAAGCATCAAACATTTTTAAGAGATTACAAAATTTAATGGTGTATCCTAATGAATTGCTAAACGAGTCCCTCCATTTTATGAAATATTTATATGCTACATTTTGCAGGATAAAAAGGCATTTCAAAAACAAATTAACGAAATCCATGCTGCAGATTAAAAATGAATCTGAAAAGAAAAAGACTTAACTAATTGCAAAAAAAGTTATGAGCGAGTGAAAAACGAAAATTCATTAACGCAAATTCTCTGCCTCTCCGAACTTAAATGCAAATATTAATTTTAGAGAGCTTCGACACGCGTACTTAACTCTGCAAAGTAATCATCCATTGATTACGGAACACGGCTTCTTCGTCCATAAGTAAATCACGTGTACCCATAAAATAATTTAAAATACCTTTAGTACCATACACAGCGAAAAAGACATTTCGAACTTCGTTCGCTTGAAATCCTTTACAAAATCCGAAAACAGTTTAATTCTCGTATTAAAAAAAAAAAAAATAAAATAATTTAATAATCGGACTGTCACATCTCTAGAAAAGTTAAATTTCTTCGTTGTAAGTTCGGGCTCGTATTCAGGCGCACGTCTTCCGCAAGAAAAAAAGCCGTAAGAAACAATATCGAATGCCGCCCGATCGAGAAAAGCGAATGCAGCATCACGAGTCGAGAAAATGAATCTCTTATTGTTTTTTCTCCTCGCCTTCTTCGTTTGTCCTCTCGACGCGCGCAAAAGTGCACCGTCGTCGGCCTCCCCCCCCCCCCTTTTCCGGCTGTATGCTGATTCCGTCCTTTTATCGAATTTGCGTTGGGAGGCCCGCCTGCGGCGCCCTGATTTCGCATACCTGATTTTCATAACTCCAAGCTCGCGCGGCCGCCATGAGAGCGCAATTTGTTTATTCGGTTACGCTCGCGCGTTTTGCATATTTTAAGCGTTTTGAACTTTCGCGGACTGGTATGGCGGAGCGCGCGGCGCTTGCGGTTCTTATGCGTATAAAGTATGTAAATGGGAAGTGAGCGTCTTTGTGCGAATGAATTGAACAACAAAAAGGGGGCGGGGGTAATAAAAATGGGGAAAGAATGTAGAGACGAGGGTAATAAGAAGCCTTAAGTTGATTAAAAGTGATGATGGTGTGGTTATGAGGGGAGAGATTGTTATTAAGAAAGCTGTATTGCTAGTTATATTTTTATCGATTTTATGTAATACCTGGATGAACATCTGTCGAACGTTTCCTTACACGGACTTTCGATTTCATCTTCTACTTTGTATATAAAGTAGGACATTATACCGTGCGTTATATAAAACTTGCAGTCAATAGAGTAGTGGGTATAATTATCTTAGTCAGTTATTCATACACAACTGTATTGCGACTATGTAGTCAGATTGTGCTCTACATATATTTTGTAGTCTATAATTTTCTTTTCTCCTTTGTAAGCTCAAATACATCATTCGGAAATATTCGATATCAGTATTACTTTAACGGAAAGTTCCGCGTAGTGCTTCGTCTTAATACATATATCGAAACATCGAAATTGGACTTGCATCGATCCTCTTGAGTACATTGATCGAGCTTTGCACTTTTCATACTTATCACCGTTTTCGCCCTCGTTTCCCTCGCGCGCATCAATCCGCCGTCTAATTTCATATTTTTTACTCCCAGCATCGCATTAACAAGCGAAAAATTTCTCGATAAATCTCGCGCCGGTCGAACGAGCCGCGCGCCATGCGCAGGGCCTGATACGCTATAAAACAATGCTACCCTCTTTATTAAAAATTTTTTACGCCAAAATTTCCAGCTCATTGATTAATTCGTTCCGCGCGGGCGCGGTCTATAATTTTAATTAAAATTCAATTCTTCAGCGCGCGCGAGTCGCCGATCCCTTATATACCTCTCTCGCTTATAAATCTCGGCCGCGCGCACTTTAAAACTGTATTCACCGGGGGCGGACGCTCGCGGATCATCGGCTCCTTAATCGAGCAAAAAATTCAATCGCCGCGAGAGAAAAAAAATCATCGCTGCAAAAGCGGCCGAAAAAGGAGGACTATAAGAGCCAGGGCTCGAGGAGACGAGGGGACGACGTATAAAGCACCGAAAATAACCAGGTGCGCTGCCTCCGCCGAGATCGGCTTCTCCCCGAGAGTAAGAAAGATAAAAGCCCGCGCGCGCCTCCGAAGACGAGCCTATTATTTACGATACAATAAATTGATAATTAGCCCGCTCGAGGGGCGCCCCTCCGTTGAAAATTGATTTAATCCAACGCCGAGCGTATTTATACGGGCGAATCCTTTTTGCAAATATACACACACGCGGGCCGCGGGTTCGCGCGCGGATCGATAATGCAGCACTCGCGCTGCTTCTGCCGCTGCACGTAAGTCCGAAAACGGGTTGAGCTCGCGGATCAATGGCGATTTAATTAAAGATTATACTCGGACGAAAATTAAGATTAATCACGCGAGAGCGAGCGCAGGCGCCACAGGCTCTCTCTCTTAAGCCTATAGCCTCGCGCGTGTGCGAGGCAGTAGGCGCAGGCATATATATATACGTGGATAACGAAGGAGGCCATAGGGCATGATAGCTGCGCTCAGATGCTTTTTTTCCTCTGGTCTTCGACAGCGGTTTTCCCGTACGTTGTACACCTGTGTGCACTTGCGTAGAGGTAGATGCTTAAAGTCAGGAGAAAGAAGGCAACAGTAGCAGGGGCTGAAGGGGTTGAAGAAAGACTGCCTCGGGGGGGCAGCGCTCGTAATTATTCCGGGGCCGTCACGAGTTGCCCACCCCCCAGTGCCAGCGGCGAGTGCGCGCTACTACTACCAGCAGCCTCGCGACGACGCCCTCATTGTCCGCGTGTACACGCTTATACAGACACGCCGGCGTCCCGCACGTGAAAGATGGAGTAAGAAGGGAGAAAAATTCAGAGAGCGAGAGAGAGAGAGAGAGAGAGAAAGGAGGTCGAGGAGCCCGGAGGTCAGCGCCGCCCGGAGGATACAGCTCGCTCGTTGTGTTCTCCTCTCTTTCTCTTGCGCGCGAGCGCGGCTCGTAAAAAATAGTCGAACACGACTTTGCAACCATGTGACTAAACGCTCAACCGCGCGTAATAATTCGATTTTCCAGCGCCTAACGTCCACGCGCGCCGCGTCTTCACGTCTCTATACACATCCGCCGCGCGCGGCTGATTTATAATTAAACGGCCGCCCGTAAGCCGCTTCTTTTAATCGAGCGGTCGGTGCGCGCTTACCGCCGCCTGATGTTTGAGTTATAAGCGCGGGAGGCGTGTCTACCTTAGCTTTGAGGAGCGCGACATAGTTGATCGGAGGGCCCCGGACGAGTGACGCGAATAGCATAACGATGGGAATGTTTTGGGCGCTTTTATGTGTTTGCTCGGCCGAGCCGGAGGAGGCGGGCTCGCCGCTTTTACGGCCGGAGAAGATGAGTCTATCGGGTTTCGAGGAGTGCATAAATCATAGGGGAAAGACGCGAGCGGGCATTTCTTAAGGAGGATAGGTTTGGATTTCAAATTACATGCTTCTCGGAAGGTTAATGGAGCTGAATTATCGTGGCGTTTGTTTAATTGCGTCGGCAGAGGTAGGTTGTGCGAGTGTTTTTCGGGATTCTCACACTTGCATGCCGGACGGCGCGGTTAATTTGACAACATTTGGGATGGATTAATATTAATAAATTCGTGTCTGGAGAGTCGAGATTTGCCTAATCTGGCGATATACAGGTATTAATTTTCATCGCTTAATTAAATGCCATCGGCAGTGATAACCTGTATTAACATAAGCTTTCCGACTGGCTTTTTCTTCATAAATCAACAGCCTTTGACTCTGTATCCAATTAAAATAGTAAATCCGTACGTTTCAGCTACTTTATTCACTACAAATCGACGACATTGAAAATCTGATTAAAAATCTAATTTTAATAACGACTTTCAGTGCCGTCGCTCTATTCTTTGATTTCACTAAACCATTTACATCGACGCGGGTATTTTAAAATATCTGCAAAGGTTAATTAATCGAATCGAGGCAAAGGAAGCTGAGCGAAAAACCGATTGCGCGGATTACGTTTAACGCGCGGGGGCGGCCGGCAAAAAATATCGACGAATGCCAGGAGCTGCATGCGGGTCATTCCCGTGGCGCGCGAGTCAAAGCCTTCGCCGGCGATTAAATTTTACCGAGCCACGTTCGAATTCGCCGATTGATGGAATAATGGCGAGCGACAAAAATCGTAAATAAATCAAACGAATCAGCGCTCGAAATTCAGGACCCTCGTCGGCGTTATTCGACCCAGCGGCACGAAACGTCACAATACAGCGGCAAAAATAATCCACGCCTTCAGAAACAGTGTCACCAAGTCTGCGTCACTTATTCTAAAAACATTTAAGGCCGGGGTAAATTATTCCCGCTTCCGCTGGCTGAAGAAAGGGCGAGAGAAAAATTTAATCTGCACCAATTACAGCGCGCCGAGTGGCGAAAAATGGGGCGAGTAATGCAAAAGGAGCAAAAAAGGAGGCATTAACTTGAGGCTCGGCTTGCAAAACTCTCTCCTCCACCGCGCCGTGTATAAAGCAGCAAGACGTCTTATATACCCAGTTGGAATTCGCGCTGTTCGAGGAAGATTATTACGATACTTTATAATGTCAGCTCGAGAGGCGCGATTAAATAGTACTCCGGCGATGTTTACGCCGATAATTCAATAAGCGTTCCGAGTGCCACTCTCCGCGGGGATCGCGACTCTTTCTCGAGAGCACGGGAGATTTATACAACGGACTGGCGTTGCGCGATTCTGGCTTGTTTCGCTATTAATTTTCCGAGCCGCAAGCGCGCGAATAATTAAATTTGCCCGGCAAAGTTTTATCAGGCTCACGCTGCATTAGCAGCGTCTTGATACAAAAGCACGCGCGTTTTCATTAAAATTCTTTCGCGACTCAGCCGCTTGATTAACTTGCTCGATATTAACTTTACATGCGCCGAGCAACTTTGTCTGCCGAAACTAACCCAACTGCGCTACTGCCGACGAACTTTCTAGCCCTCCCTCGTGGAATAAAAAAGAGTAAAGATCTCGGTATTGCATTTCTCCAAAAACTACCCCGACCGCCCGCCGACACGTCATAATACGCAACCAATTCATTAACTCGGCGGTGCTCATAATCCGGGTTTTAATTACAGGGTAGAGCCGCGCGCGGGCGGGGGAGCTGCGCCTTATTTTCCGCGAGCCACTGCGCTCGGGCCTTAATTGGCAATCTGGCGTGTGTGCAACCTACCTGTTAATCATGACTCCAACGGTAAACACAAAGCGGAAAGTTGGAACACGCGCGTGCGCGAGCTCCTCCGTGTAAGCGTCTGCGACTCTAAGCGTGTGCGAGAGAGAGAGAGAGAGAGAGTATATAGGTGGGTGTACGCAAGCGGATATCGGGTTCAAGAGTTCGCGCTAGGGTGGAGCAGAGCGAGAGCGCGCGGGCAATAAGACGAGGAGTGTGCCACCTGCTCCCAAGTGTTATAAGACCGAGCACCTTTCTCGCGCTAGCTCTCGCCTACTTTCGCCCGAGTATCCGCGATTTTATTATTATGGGCTGCCAACTCGCGCAGTTGCCAGCTAAAGTTGAGCTTCCGATGCGGAGAGGGTTGAGGAGCCGGGCTGGGGGATTGAATGATAATGGCGAGCGGAGTGAGTCATATTACGTAAGTGATGTAAATTAGTTGCAGCTCTATATGGAGCCGCGCGCGGTCGCGAGAGAGTCGGTTAATTGTAAAACTTGTGTGCATGCTCGTTGGAAACTGAAATTCACACTTCCGTGGAGTTTGATGCGCGCGCGCGCGCGTATATCAGGGGGATATAAGTTGCCCAGGGAACTTTCAAAACCTTTCGAATCGAAACTAAATAGCGCTGCTTTAATTAAAGAGCTCTCGCGGATAGTCGCGAGACGTTGTTAAATATAAGCAGTCTGGCCTCGGCCGGTAATCAGACCTTTTTAATGCGCCCGCTGCCGGGCGATTTTAAATCTTCGCGCTCTTGTAAAATAATCAGAGTCTTTGACCTCGTATTCCCCTCTTACTACTCGCTTCGAACCTGCCTCTGCTCGATTTTCTTTTCTCTTAAAAATAAACTGACCTTATTCATTCAATTTCCTCATTCACCTTATTTATTTAATTAATCCGCGAGGAAAATTTCTCCGAGGCGACCTTCGGCCAAGCAAAATTCGCCCAGTCGCGCTGCCCAACAAACTACACCAAAATCCATCTCCCCCTCCTTTCTTTTTCTCTCTTCATACGACAAAGCTTTTTTTCGCGCGCCGAGCGCTTTCCCTCCCCCCCGCGCCCGGCTCTCCTCCCTCCTCTTTTTTCCGTCCTTTCTTCGGCTCTCTTTTTTACCTCGTCATCCGCATTGCGGCAACAACGACTTCGCCCGTCAGGACGATCTTTCTCTCTCTCTCTTTTCTCCACCTCCTCCACCCCCGCTCTATATACTCTTTTTTCCGCGCACTACCGTGTGTATTTTCCAGCCGCGCACCGCAGCGGCCGTTTAATTGAATCTCGCGCCTGCGCGTTTATATACACAGAGCGTGTATCGGAAAACTTAGCGGGTGTCGAGAGTACAGCGAGGGAAAAGCGAAGGGGGGGGGGAGATTTTATCGAGCGATTGGCTACTTCTCGGCCGGATCGGCTCTTGATGGATCGTGCGTCTCGCAGCGCGGTAAAGGCGAGATGTCTTTGGGGCTCGAGAAGGCCGCGCGGGATCGATTTCACCGAGGCGCGTGCAGCTGGCGTAGCCGAGGGTCGAGATTGCTTAACGATCGCTTGATTAGCCGCCGTTGAGGTGGCTCGAGCTTTTTTCTTTCGTCACGGGGTCATTTTACGGCGAGGTTTGGAGCTTGACCAATTTTTTTTTTTGGGAGACGATTGACTTTTCTTGGATTTTGGGGGGGGGGCTCTTTGCGGACACGTGCGCTTGATTGATCGGTTTTGATTTTATAAGGTTAACTACGAGTTACTGATGCGCTGAAATAAAAGTTTAATGTGGATTGGATTTAATCCTGCGGTGAAAGATTGGGAACGTTATCGGAGTATAATGAAATTCATTCCGGAAATCATTTAATATTTTATTTTGTGCTAATCAATTTTAGATTATTGAAATTTTTAGTAACGAATTTCAATCTTAATATCGTATTAATAAATTTTAATTAAATTCCAATTTTTTTGAAAAATAACGTATTTAAATTTTTTATAAATTTTGAAAACGTAATTATATAAACCATATCCGATATCAGTACTTAATTATTTTCGAATATTTAATTTACTTTGATAATGTAATCCAATTTTACTATTTTACTTTTGTTAAGGGCTTGTTACCCGTCTAACAATGTAAATAGATAAATATCCTAAACTATTTACATTCGGATAAAAGTACCTTTATCAAATTTAAATGCATCAATGTTAATGATTTAAAATATTCAAATTTCATCGCAACTGTACGCAAAAATAATTTCGTTAACCTAGATATTTGACATAGAATCTTGTAATGAAAATAGAATTAAACTTTCATTTTTAAAGTGATGAAACTAAAATACGCGAACAAAAATATTTCAAGTTCTACGTAAAAAAATTTAATAAAAAACTTAAAATGTATCAAACAGTCTCCGATCTGCGGGACTATACCAGCCCTTTCAATACCGACTATTTAACATTATATAACAGCATTATCGCAAAAAAAGAAAACTGCCCCCTCCACCGCCGTAAATCCACGGCAATATCACAATCATTATTACAACGCGCGAGCGCATAATATCAATAATCGATGCTCAGCCGCGTGCAACCGCGTTTATAATAAACTTGCCGATACACCCATTCACCCACACACGCTTACTCTCACGTAAAGCAGCGAGATATCCCATCTCTATCCATAAACTATTTCCGAATAAAACGAGCTTTCTCACCGTAGAATCAACTAAAGGAAAAATCGAGACAAAGCGTATCGGCGAGTATCCTCTCCGAAAATTTATATCGATTCCGCTCGTCCTTTTTCTCTGGAAAAGCGACGCCTGGATTTATGGTGTTTAGCCCGCGGGTCCGCCCGCATCCCGCGGATTTATCGCGGCCAAAAGGGTGGAGCGCGCGCGCGCGCGCGGGGCACTTTAATGCGAATGACACGGTCAAAATAAATACCGGGGGGAGCAGAGCTATATATATACGTGTAAAGCAGAGCGTTGCAGGGCGCGCGCGCGCGCTGTAGGGGTGAGAGAGGCCGAGTATAATCGTCGCGTGCCTGCCAGCACGAGCATGTGTTTGACGCGCTCGCCGTGTTGCCACTACACACGCGGTTGCTGTGACGAGCTGAAAGCGCTGGCACTAAAAGTGATGGTAAACAAGTTTAAGGTGCTTGATGCCAGCAGTGAATATAAACGGGGAAAGTTGCTTAAAGTGGAATTTAAATGTGTGTGTGTGTGTGCTGTGGCCAAAATCGATATGGTTTGATAATGGATGAGATGCGCTTAGTGATGGATGATTGAAAATTAGACTTGAGTTATATTGTAATTCTGGAACAGTAATGAAGGGCTTTGCACGTCGTGCTCTAATTCTCTGTATAGCGCGTAAAACATCATCTATCTCAAACGGTAAATTACTGGCCAATAACGTATTGATTGGAATTAAAATTAAATTTCGAATTGAATTGTAGGGCGACAAGCACTTTGAGCGTTAAAACAAGGTGAGCCGCGCATATAGGTCCCGACCTCCGGCGTTTAAGTAAGAGAAGAGAAGAGAGAGAGAGAGAGAGAGCACAGGTAGAGGAGGGCTATTAGCTTGTCGATATTCTCGCGAATTTTGCGGCGCGCCCGCTTGCGCGCCAGATCGTTTCGGCTAAAGTTTGCTCGGTGAGATTAACTCGTGCATCCCGGGGCTTAGCCTGCGCCTGTAAATATGCGCTTGTGTGCGTGCTTGTGAGAGCCCATGTGCGTGCGAGAGCGCGAGTTAAGTCGTTACCTTGCGCCGAGCGGGAAAAATCGAATGTTTATATTTAGGAAACTTGAAGGATCGGGGAAAATATACAGTTTTATTGATTCTTTCTGACTTATCTTGGAACATTTTTGTTTACTGACAATGTTGAGATCGTATTATTAGCTCTTTTTCTGGAAATAATAATTTTACAACGTAGTTTTTAACGTTGAAAAACATACACTTGGGTGAAATTGACTAGTGACATGGTAAACTTTGGATAAAAACTTTTTTACTTTATATAAAATAACTAAAAGGAAATAAAACATAACTTAGAAATAAACTTATATAATCTAATAACGCTCTTACTGTTTGTATTTTGTTATTATTTGCTTCAACTATTTTGTAAGTTGGTATTTATTTATTTTAGTCTTAATATATTTAATAAATAAATCATCAATACTTTACTTATTTTTAATATAGAAATATTTTACTAAAATTTCTTTTTATTTTCCAGGCAGTTGAAATATTGCCGACCTTTTCAAGCTCACTACAATGTTCAGAAACAACTGCTGGACTAATATTCTCTGAATTAAATATTACATTTTTATATTTCATAAACTTTATTCGTTTATTTACAATATATTTTACATTCAATAAAATATTTTTCCTCTGCCCCTGGTTATAAAAAATTACAGAAGCTTTTTAATAACCCAAGAATAGTATGTGAAAAATGTCAAGCATCTGCACATGTATTTTTTGTTGAATAATTTCAACTTAAATTTCTTTGTTTGAATAAAATTAAAATTTAATATTACTTATTTAATATAAATTTAAAAAATAAATTTTTGCATTTATTAATGCATGTTAAATAAAATTTTACCTTAAGATTGAAAAAATAAATAATAACTTACTATCGTCTGTAATTTTAATATATATAACTGAGTCCAAACAAATATTATCACTCCCTATGAAACTAGTTTGAAAACTAGCCATATTTGTGTTTGAAGGATCATAACTGAGTAGCCCATTCTCTACCCATTATCATCATTCATTATCATCCATCATCCTTTTTGTTAACTTTTTATTCACGTTTATTATTTTTTTTTTATATAAAAATTTAATGTATGAGGAATTTTTGGTTTATAAAAAGAAATATTTAAAATTTATAGCTAACTTAAAAAAAAAATGCACTGCTTTAATATTTATAAAAAAAAATATGATAAATTTTTAGTAATTTTAAAGTTAAAATAACTGAATAAAACTAATTATGTAGATGTTTGCTCTAAATATATTAAATTCTAATAAAAATTAAATTTAATTCAATATATAAATTTAAATAAAAATTCTAAAAAATAAATTCGTTAAGTTTCTTCAATTTTTGTATTATGAAATTATTTAATTAAGAATTTGAAATAACAAAATAATTGTATTGTGCTAGCAGTAAGGCTAAAAAGTTTTATTCGTCGAATTGTCTAGTAAAAGGTCCGATTTAGTGAGTTTCAGAAACGAGCGCGTCCGCGTGATAAAACACGATGAAAAGCGCAGCTCTTCCAGTCCTTAAGAACCGCGCGCTGTAAAAAGCAAACGAGCAAAAAATACAAAAAATGAAAGCAAGCAAAATATAGACGAGACCAAAAAGCGCTTCCATTAATAGTTTATTTTATTATTTTATGTTGTCCTATGATTTCTTATGATTTATATATGTTTTTGTTACAGGGGTCCCGCGAACATTTTCGACTAGGCCTTTCCGAGGAGGTTGGTTCGTTTGTTTGGTTTGCAAAAATTAGGATTAGTCTGTAGCCTTTTTTTCTCTTCGTCCGTATATATTCTCTCCTTACGCTTTTTTTCTTATTCTTGCCACATTAATATTTTTTATATATATATACATATATATCTAATACAGATTATCATTATCTGCTAGCTGTTTTCTTTTTCTTTTTTTTCAACTAACGTATGCGTACATATATGTGCTTTGAGCATATATGCATACATACGATTATGTATATTGAATATTCTATATATACAGAGAAACTAACTTCACTTACGTGTTCTTATATATTCAAACCTAACAAGTAAACCTCACAAATTTTTTAAAATATAATGCCTAGTATCGCTCGTCTATATACCATCAGCCCAAACAAATATATGCCTATAACGATATACTAATCGTCTACTTTACTAATACTATTATTGACTCTATAACTAAACTACTATATTAATTATAATTACTGATACAGTATTTACTATGTTGTTTTTCAGTTTTAACATTATCATTGATTTTTCATTTATTTATTTTTTTATTTTTTTTATTTTTATTTTTATTACATTTTTGTTCAGTTATACATTTCTCTTATTTCATTCCTGTTCACTTTACGACATTTCCAACAGAACTTTCACTATAACCACTTCACTAGCCATTCAAATATAGACTCCGCATCTCACCAGATTAAAAAAATTCCTTCAACCAAATTCCAATGATACTAATGATGTGATAAATGATATTTACGACAAAACTATTATATTTACATGCATAACAACGACTTATATTACATGATACTTAAACGATATTAACCTTATATACTGAACAATTATATGTATATCATAAACGTATATATATATTATAAATGTAAATCCCTTATACACCCCATATGTTTGATACTTATAAGCATACTGCAACTGAACGATCCTTTTATATATATATATAAATAGCAGCAATGTGTGACCAGCAAATTTTCGTTCTCTAGCGATTAGATCGCTTCTCCTACTTATTTATTTATAATTATTTTTATCCCCGCCTACATACTCTTACCCTACTTTTTTTATTACTTTCGTTCGTTGTCTCTTATTTGTCGACGGAAAACGAACGAGCTCGCTGATACGCAAACTGCCCACTTTTCACTCACCCGTTTTTCTCTGTGTGTATGCGCTATAGGCCCATTAGACGCGGGCACGCGTTTATATATATATATATATTTTCCTTTTGTGCATCGGCGAGAGCCTATAATAAACTATATATTATACATATACATACTTGTACAGCTTTAATAGTCGATCAATGTTTAGATGTGTGGACTTTTTTTGTCGTGTGCTGTGTTGATCCTTGTACACCCCTATCATATAACATACCTGTATGCACCTAATAGTGGAATTATTCAGAATATGTACAAAAGATACGCTGATGAAATACCTTGCTGCGTCATCGTTCGAGGCCGAATAGTGAGTCTAGAATAAAAAATAAACTACCTTACGCTGCGCCACGACCACCTGTAGTGTTTCGAATTCCCGAGCGCAAATATTTCTTTAAAAAATTATACACTCTCTACGTTGAGGTCATTCTTTAAAAATGCCGTGCAATTACGAATACCTTCCTTAATCAATCAAGAAATTCTCCGCTTTTCACAAGCTTTTGTACATACTTAGCAAGCAAAATCAACAAATTAGAAGAAAACTATTTACATGGCATTTCACAATCTCTTAAAAAGTATACAGCACCGTTTGAGGAAAAAATGTCACTAAGCCTCTAAAGCCGCACGAGAACTCGAGACCCGCGAATATAATCCCGCCCTTAAAAAAGTGACGAATTAAAAAGCGCCACAAGTGCGGGGCGTACTTATGCGCCGCTCCCCGGTTCTGCGTGCGAGAGCAAAATTTTTTTCCTCTTTTTTTATTTCACTCGCACAGCCCGCGCCACATCGGCGAGGGAGGGAAGGATTGAAAACGGCCTCGTTTGCGCGGAGCTTCCAGCTCTCGACCACCCGCCGCGAATGTATAAGGAAGGTGCGGCGAGAAACAGGGGTTGGCGGCGGAGAAAAATATATAAAAAGAGAGAAATGTCACGCAAAATCGATGTTTGACTTTACGACGCACAATTTTACGACTGCGAGTGTTAATAAAACGTTACAGCCTTTTACAACGCCACCCTATTTTTTTTTCAAACTTCCGCGATATTATAACAAGCCGGCGCGCGCAAGCAAGAGAGAGACGGGGAGAGATTGACAGAACGAGTGAGAGGAAGAGAAATATTATTGCCGTAAAAGTTTACTGCCCCCGTCGAAGCTTTATATTTTTCAGCGTATACGCAACCGGCCGGCCCTATGTTGCACGTGCAAAAAGGGAGCTTTGCCCGTTCGATCCTCCATTTTTTTTGTCGTTCTTCGTAACACCTTTTTCGACTACCGGCATCCCGCGCTGCCCTGTTATTAACACTCGGTGTTTACCTCCTCCGCGGCGAAATTCCGGCCTCGCGCTGGCGCGCTTCAAATTGAAAGTCTGTCCTCGCGGGAAAAGAGGCAGCCCGGCCCGGCAGCAGTCGCACGTAGACACAATTGAAATATGTACACACGCCGGGGCGCCGGTCCCCAGAGGGCCGAGAAATCATGACGAACGAGCCGAGAGGGAGCGAGAAAAGGAGGGCCACGCGGCGACTCACAATGGGCAGGTGCGCAAGCGATAACGAAGGCTGACCGGGTCGCGGCCGGCTCTCATTGCATATTAAAGCGCCGCTTAATCCACTCGTGGATTCACTGAATTTAGCGCGCGCTCTTTCTCCTCCTCCCTCGCTGGCTCTCCGGTTTATTCACGAGAGCTGCTAAGCGGCAGAGATTTTGCCCCCGTTCCCGATTTTTACCTACGCGCTTTCTTGCCGCGCGCGTCACGCGACTAAACTGCCGTAATTTCGTTTCGCCGAGTTTCGCTCTCTGTTTCTCGACCGCTCGCTTTTTTTTTTAACGGAGATTATTGGCACCGTGGGCTGCGGCCGCAGTAAACTTCTTTCGTCCGGATTGTTGTGTGTACGTGTGGATGTTTATTCATGTGCGACGCGCGGGCTTTTGAAGAATTTTACAACTGAAACGTTTTATAGGGAGAGTACGGGGAGCCGCGCGGGCTTCTATAAAATAGAATCGGCATGGTTTTTAGCGCGGAGGCCGCGATGTAAAAAAAAAGGAAACCCAGAGCCCGCTGCACCTGTCGCTCCTTGTAATTTATTCAAATGTATTCGAATCAATTTTTCCCGGCGCCCCAATAAAGCTTTATTCGTTGTATATCTAATTCCCTCATGTCTCGCTTCTAATATCGATCCCGCTGAAAAATACGTCAAAGATTGTTTATCAAAAAAAGCCAGAGGAGCTGCAGCGAGCGCTGCTTTTCAGAGCTGCGCGTTAAAAAGTATTCTTTCTCGCGGCCCACTGTCTCTAAATCCCCGATATATACGCGCCGAGTGCGGCATCGCCGCCGCCTGCCAATGAAAAGCTCGAATCAATCAATCTTTTTAATTGGCCGACCATCCATTCACCTGCCTCTCCAGCTCTCGCCCCCTCGCCTATATATATCGAAAGCCCGACGCACGAGTACGTACGAGCAGCCGTCTTTTTGTTCCAAGCTCAACTGCTATTCTCTATCCACCCCCCCAGCAGTTTGCGCGCCAATTTTAACTAGCCCACTCGCGCGCTCTCGTACATTCGCATAAAAGCCGGCAGCGCTTACGCGTAAACTAATCTAAAGCTCGCGAGCATTAAAGCACGGGCCGCGCACGCCAGTCCAGAGAGAGAGGGTGGGATAGTGTGAGTTGTGCGCGATGCTAAAAGTGCACTTTGTGAAAAGGTAGTATACGGCCGTATAATATAACGCGCAATCCGACACCTCTCGAGCTTGCGCAAGCCCGCTTCAAAACTCGATGATAAGCCCGTGGAGAGCCGGGGATTAAAAACTCGCCGGCGCGCCCCTGCGGTCTCTGAAAAATTGCCGAGCGCTGCGCCGAGTGTGTATATGGACGAACGCGCGCGTCACAAACAAAAGAGACGTGCGCCGCGGATTTGCGCGCCCCGCGGCAAAGTTTAGGGAAAAACGTCCGAGCTGTCAATGCTAACCTCTTTACTGAGGTTGCGTTACTGTCTCGACGAATGATGCAGCTCGAGAGCCGTTTTACATGTAATAGAAATCGGGCGCGGTGTGTATGTTGCGTGCGTATTTAAAGCAGGGAGGAAAGTGGACAGAGGCGCAAACACGCAGCGGAATCTCAGCTGACCAAGAGAAGCAGAAAAAGCGTGCTTTAGAGCAACGCGTGTACATTGGTGGTTCGGGAATGAGACTTTTTCATGATCATTTCACGTGGAGAGATTAGAGACGCAGTCTGAGAAGGCAAAAAGTGAGCGGGGCCGACTGTCCAGCGCGAGCATGAAAGAAGGGTCTGAGCAAAGAGAAGGAGGAGAGAGCCGCCCTAGCGGCGGCCCGAGTGAATGTGTATATGTATATAGGGCTTTGGATTTATTCATCCGCTCTGATGCGAAATTTTGCAGGCACCGCGCGGCGGCAGCTGCGACTCCTGCGCGGCCGACTCGGCGAACGGTGAGTACGTTTAAACAGTTTTAAACACAAGAACACGCAGGGATTGTACACACAGCTCTTTTTGCTAGAGCGAATTTGGAAGATGTAGGATTTCGTTGCCGAGAGAGAGAGAGACTTTTTGCAATTACGCGTTACAGTAAATTGTACTTACGTAGTTCCGCCATTTGTAGTCTGTTTTAAAATTGTTGGTAGAATTACTTTGCGATTAGTTTAACAGATTGTTTAGAGAGTTGATTAAAGTATAATACTGTTGATAGTAGTTGCGTTAAACTTAAAGTTTTAGATAGTTAAATTTGGGCGAGTAGAAAATGTCTGCTTGTGTCAGACATCTGATATAAGAATACTAGTAAATTTATAAATGTTAATAACTCACAACCAAAGAAAACAACTTGTCGTTCAATATTATAGCAAAGCATGCCTAAATGTTACCAGGCATTCGCAATTCAATGTAATAGATGATCACAAATATATTTACAATCACTTTTTTAAAAATAATTCTAGTGAATATTTTGCACGTTAATGCATTAAACTCTAATGTGAAGTTTGTATACATGAAATTTCAATGCGGTTAGCGCGTTATGTTTTCTCACTGGCATGTTTAAAAAAGTTATGCTTTAGATAATGAATAGCAAACACTGATAATCAATAGAGCATTCCACACTCTTGATACATATATATCATATAATATTTTATTGAAAATATATTTTCGTGTTTATTATTCCATCACGGAGTCTGCCCTACCATGATTTTCCAAACCAAATATTAGGCAGCTCAATCTCATCGAAATAGCTTCAGTTAATTGCAAGCATCAGAAGAGCAGAAATAACAAGCCAGGGAAAGTGCAGAGCTCGGCTAGCTCTCACGGCCTCCCGCTCATAAATAGATTCGTCAGTAGTCCGCGCGTCGTCGTGTTTTTCCTCCAAACACAAAACGTTTGTGCTTCTCAATCACAGGCGACCGGCGGCGCAAGATCCCCGCGCAAAGTGCAGCTCGAGCCAGCGAAACCAGTAAAATCCTAAAAAAGAAGGAAGAAAAAAAAAGAAAGAGTAAAAACCCAACAAGCAAGAGCGCATTAGCTACTCGAGCGGTTCAAGCCTGGCTGCTGCAGCTAGTTCTTCCTTCCTTCCTTCCTTCCTCCGAGAGAGTACATAGGACGCTGGTAACGGTGCAAGCGCGCGCGCTCTCAACTTTCTCGATGAAAACTGCATTAGTGAGTTTCAAAGCTCGACAGTGGTACTGCGAACACACACACACACGCGCGTGTGCACACACACATACAAGCCTGCGGACGTTACTTTGCTTTTGCTCTTGCCTTAAACGCGGCTTGCGCATTATACGCGAGTATAATTTCGCATGTAGTCGTTATACGCGCGCGTCTCTGGTGTCGCTCCAGTTCCCGAACTAGACCCCTGCTCTAGGCTATGCGTCTACGCGCGGCTGAAGTTCCTGCTACGGTGAGCTAGCACGTGGGTGCAGCTGGCTGAAAAAATTCTGCCAAGCTTGCCAAGTTGATGCGTTGAAAAAATTTCATAGTATTACTGGAATATTGAAGGGAAAAAGGCAGGCTCAACGTAAACATGACTATTCTTGGTTTTTAACAATGTACAATACAAATGCCTTTTGATTTTTAATGAAAAGGTAGAGTGATATTTAAATGAATAAAAGTAACAGGAATTAACGAAAGTATTTTGTTCATTTGTATACAAAGGCGTGCCAATTAATTCTGCGAAAATCAAATCGGTTTCATTTCAGCCGAAGGACGAACAAATATTTTATTCAATATCTTGACAAAGAACTTTCAGATTAAATTCTTTATAAAAATGATGCGAGTATATTGGATCAAGTAAATACTCACATCTACTGGAATGTTTTCTTGAAAAGATTAAAAAATTCTTTGAACAGCAGGGTATCAAACTAATAATAAACTTTGTTTTCCGAAGTAGTTGGATTAGTTTTAAAAACTTAATTAACTTTAATTCTGAGAAAAGAAGGAAGAAAAAAATTAATTTCACTGAAACTCGTTATATTTATAGACGTTCGAATTCATTAACTATACCCCGCTTTTCTGTTTGGATTTAATAACCTGAAAATACTGGTATTGATTGCCAGCCGCTCGCAGCAATCCCAAGACAACAGAAATCAAATATCCACAGCTAGCTCATTAACACCCATCAACTTTTTTCCGTTCTCTTTTTTCTCTCCCATCATCCAGCATCCAGCTATCTCTCCTTTTCTCTCTTTCTATCTGGTCTCTCTTTTTCGGTCTCTCGTACACTGGCTGTTCTGTTCTTCTCATCCCTTATTTAACGTTCCTCTTCTAATAGGAAGCTCCTTCGATCTTGCAGGAACGATTTGATTTATACGGCGGGCTTGATTGCAATTGATTTTAGCTTCAACGAACTAGCTTGCTCTCAATCTCTCTTTCTCTCCTATAGCTCTTATTCCTTCATTTATCGCCCGGGCTTTTTCTTCACGGACGTTTTATCTCTGGCTGTACATTTTTAATTGAAACGAATCAAAATTTAGTATCACTTTGACTAAGCTTTTGTACATTTTTTTTATTCAAAAAATTTAAAAATTATATAAATAATCGGTTTATTAAAAGTGATTTGAATTAGTAAACACTCAATTCGATTCGAATGATTAAATCTGCTGATCGTAATTTAACATTTTAGTTTACCTTTCGTTAAATCTCTGGAAGTTTTTGTTTTAAAAGTAGAAAAAAAATATTTAACAAATTTATCTAATGATGAGTAAAATTTTTTAATCTTTTGATTTGTTATATTTTATTAGGCTTTGCTAACTTTTCACAAACATTTTTTGCTTCTTTAGAAATTTAAGAGATTCGATTTTCCAGAGTAAGCCAGAAAAGTGCTTAGACAGGTCATAACAAAGAAAGAAAAACAAAAAATTTTTAAAGTTTCGCAATTTATTCGCTTCTATTACGAAAGGGGTTGAATGTTTGAATTTTTCACTCTAAGCTATTTAACTTTTCTGAGAGATTGTACAGTTCGCGAATCTTGATAAAACGAAATTTTAAAAAATGTAGCTGTGATTAAAGCGTGAAAGTTAAAACAGAATAAACTTTGTATTGTTTTAGTAAAAATACATTGTAATAGTAAAAAGAATTTTTGAAATTAATTTTACTTTTAAATGCCTTTTTATTTATATATATCAAATGAAAATGTTTTTATATCAAATCAAATATATTTTGTATTATTAAATTATCCAATTTAGAAAAGTAAATATTTTTAATTAAAAAATTCAAGATAGATTTTATCTTTTAAACTTCTAAAATTTCACACACCTCTATATATAATATCGATTGACTTTTTATAATTAATATTGAGAAAAATATTACTAAAGTCAAATAAATATTTTTTAAAACAGTACTATTCAACAAAATATTTTTTTAACTTCAGTAATTTTTTTCTCCGCATAAAACACAAAACACAAATAGGATTAAATCCAGCAAGAAATTAATTTTCTTAATTAAATCAAAAACATTTTCTCGCACAGTAACATTTTACGCACAGTCCAGCGAGCAAAACTAGCCGGCTCGAAGCGAAACTAGAAACCCAACTATTGCGAACTAAGCTGAAATTTTCATTACTCCGATTGCGAATACCCGGCTGAACAAATCAATCAACGGAGACATTCCAGCCCCCTCCCATTCAGTTTCCAATCCATCGCGTCCTTTTATCCGTCTCTTCTTTTCTATTCCACGCACTCCATCGCATCCTCCCCCACCCTCCCCTCCCCCCTCTCTCTCTCTCTCTCTCTCTAAACATGCAGCGCCCACCACTGCAGGCACGTATCTCTGCCTTTCCATCGTCCGGTCCTCCAAAACGCGCACTACCCGCTTTCCATGCTCCACAAGCAAATTCGTGATTTCATTTACGATACGAGGCTGGCTCTCTCTGCGTCCACTCGCAAATATGCAGTGCATCCGCTCGCGAATTTCGAGCCGATGGTATGCCCTGGAATTGCCAAAGCATCCTGACGGTAAATACCTCGACTTTCCATAACGGCCAAGCAAAAATGATTCGCGCTCGACTCTTGGAATTGTGACGTTCCGCGTTTATCCGCCGCCCTCCTTTTTCCTCCTTTTGTCTTTCGAGGGATTGTCTGTTTATTAGTCTAGAGAGAGGAATAGCAGCAAGGCGCATTTACTTATCGCTGCGTTCCCGTTGACGAAATAATTTCTAGATTTCATATTTTTGAAATGGCTTTTTCACCGCAGTGAGAGGACTGTATAGTGCACGCGCTGAATTATACTGAGCTAGGAGTATGATTGAAATGGAAAATATTTCTGTTCTTCGTTTTTTTTTCCCTTTTTTTTGTCGAAAATGCGCATTCTCATTTAGACGTGAACGCTTTTGCCTGTCAGGTTTTTCACGAGCTATTCCCGACAATGCGACTCCAAAATTTAAAACTTTTTCGACTGCCGTACATTATCATATTTAGAAAAAAAAATGCTACAAAATTTTCAAATTAAAACTACACTATTCTGTTATTGAAAAGCACGTCTATTCATAAACAAGCTATAAAAAAGCAACTAGCGCGAGCGTACTATACAATCCTGCAGAAAAAAAAGAATCGCTAAAGTTAATCGGCGCACGGAATACTCCTCCCTCCAGCGCCGAAGGCTAAGCGTCTTTTTCGAGCTCAACTTCCGGCGGGCCCTCGCTAACGGCATTATCGTAGTTAGCGAAGGAATTTGATTCTCCCCGGGGAGAGAGAAAGACTGAGAAAGAGAGTGGAAGCAATTGTCGCGCTCGAGCAAAGTTATGCAAGAAACGTCTAGCTCGAAGGAATCCGTACACTCGCTCTCTTCCTTCCTCTCTTTCTCTCTCACACGCACACATCTTGTAGCTCCGTGCGCTCCTCTCATTTCGCTGTTTTTCTCGGGCACGGAGGATTTTCATTCCGCCGGATTGTTGAGCGCGAATAAGAATATGTTTTTCTCGCGTCGAACGAGCTGGGAGTGGGAGAGGCCTGGAAAATCGAGTTAAAGTTTAATTGAATAGTCGCGGGGGGTAGGTGCGCGCTACTTTTGAAAAGTCCGGAACGCGCGCGACGCGCTTCGCAGATAGCTTTGAAAGGCGAATCTCTGAGTTGAAGAGTAGCGAGTTCGCCAGATATAATCTCGAGGATGGTTATCGCGATCTCGGCTCATACTCTGTTTAACAAACGATTAAAGTTATCATCGCGGTAAAATCGGATTCGGCCGTTATTGTCAAAGTCAATCGCAGTTAAGAAGCCATAAAAAAGCCAATAACGCCGGGGGATCGGCCGGGGCTAATCCATTTTTCCCGCGACGCGCGCGCCGTAAAAATTTCAGCGCGCCGAGCGTCAAACCGGCCGCGGGCCATTAAATTAGACAACTGCACTTTGCCAAAGTGTATAAAAGCAATGCAATTCTCCGCGGGGGGCGAAATCTCCACTCGCAAACTCTTTCCGAAGAAAAAGAGAGAGAGAGAGAGAGGAGAGGGGGGAGAAGAAAAGTGGCCCAGGAGAGAAAGTATAGCTCGACAGCTTTATCGTCCACCCCCGCAGCCACCGCTGCAACTTCTCTTCTTTCGGACTTTTCGAGCCGCGAGGCCATTGCTTGCCGCTCGGCGATAAGTGTTTTTCCTCGCCGCTGGGCGTGATTGGCGGCTGAATGGCCCGGCGCGCTCCCGCATTACCATGACAATGCGCGTCCTCGCTCTCGTTAGCCGTCAGTCAGTGTGTGGATCACGCTCGCTGCTCCCTGTGCGCAGGTGTGGAACTTTTTTCTTTTTTTTTATTTTGGAAAATAGCGATTCCGAGGGTGGGGGTGTTTCTTTGACCGCTTTTTACAGGGTTTTTCAAATAGGCGGGTGCAGAGAGATTTACTTTTAGTATTTTTTCTTTTTAAGTGATATGTGCTTTTTCTTTGTGGAAGGCTTTTGGTATATTACCGAAATTGCGTACCAATGTATTTTCGTGTCTAATTTATTATCTATTATTTATTATTTGTCGGTAGCTTTGCTGTTTAAAAAAAAATTAAAATTTGTATTTAAAAATTCTTTTTTACTTTTTAAGATAATAGAAATATTATTTTTACAAAATGGAATACATTCATTC
The DNA here is from genome assembly GCA_900480035.1 of Eupelmus urozonus. Lineage (NCBI taxonomy): Eukaryota > Metazoa > Arthropoda > Insecta > Hymenoptera > Eupelmidae > Eupelmus > Eupelmus urozonus. The sequence goes on from UELX01000021.1 coordinate 61,661, forward strand.
AATGTAAAAAAGGGAATACAAAAATTCAGTATACAAGATGCACGTATTGGTGCAGAAAATACATGAAAAATAAAAAGTAAAACGAGCGAAGGTAGTTATTTTACGCGAATGACAACAAAGTGCAGGGGACTATATACAGCAAGCTAACTAGAACGTACGCTACTGCATTCACGCAATTAATTAACCTGGCTTTTATACATTCAGAATAAAAATCATTTTATTTCAAGCCCATCAAGAGCATTACGTTTTCCACGTTGTAATTTTGCTGGCATTCATTTAAAACTACATTCGTTACATAAAACACAAAAAACCAACTCGTCCTTTTACACCGATAAAAATCAAAATTATTTAAAAGTATAGTTCAGCTCGTTGCGAAAATAAGAGATAAGCAACGTAATACCTACAAAAAAGCTATACATACAACACGAAATCCGCCAGTCGACAAACAAACTCGCGCGAAACGTCGAAGGGCATTAAAACGGCACTTCGCCCCATGTCCGCTTGGCACGTACACACACAAGAATCATTGTAGGCAGCGCGTCTTTTGTCCCCGGCCGCAAACTCCTAAATAACCGAGAGAGAGAGAGAGAGAGAGAGAGAGCCGGCTATACCATTGTGTCAATGTCCCCTTCGGTATTTCCGGAGCGCTGCTGTGACCTTTGATTTTCATCGGCGGGCGAGGGAGGCTCGCGTTTTCGCCCCACCGCTTATTTCTCGGAATCTGAGTTATATACGGGGGGAAGGCGCGAAAAGATCGGCTTTGGAAAGAGAGAACGGGAGAGAGAGAAAAAGCGTGCGGTACGTAAACGAGTATAAAATGCGGGAAGGGTCCCGCTGGTGTTGGCCACAATGGCTGTCGAAGGGTGAGCTCTTTTTTCGCGTTTACGGAGCTTCCCTCCTGTTCTCTTTTTGGCCGCTTGATGCTCCACTTGTAATAATCGAGGTGCGAGAGCGAGCCTGATTCGCGATTATGAGTTGTCGACGGAATTGAATTTTCGATTAAACGTTATCGAGGCTTTTATTTTTATGAAGGTTATTTAAATTTTATTAATGTGGATTAATTTAAAAAAAAATTAGTTTTAAATTTAATAACTTTAAATTACAAAAATAGAGCTGAATTGCTTAGAATATAATAACGCAGGATAGACATTTGTTTAGGCAGTTTTTCATTCGTGTAAAAACAAAATAAATTTCACGAAAAGAGGGCTTTCTATTATTTGGCACTCTTGAGCTGAATAAATCCTCAGGAGCATCCCGTTAATGAATAAAAATTCAAAACACTAAAAATAATTAAATTCTTAAAGCGCGCTACCAAAACACTCCCTACATTTTCCAAAATTGAAAACAAAATAAAGCCCTCTCACATCGTACTTTAAATAAAACCAAAGCAAAGCCGTTCATCATTCAACCACGTCAAAACCGAAGCTCGCTCGCGGTAAAACATAGCTCGTCGTTAGCCTCTCTCTGCGTTCCATTTTCTCTTTAAAAAAATCTACACCGCGAGCTGGCGCCATCTTAGCGGCCTGAGCAAATATGCGCGCTCGCAGTCTCGTAAACAGACGTCCCGAGCTTTCAAAATTCAAACGCTCTCTTACTCTCCCGCATTCTTTTACTCTCTCTCTTTTCCGCTGCGAAGCGCGCGAACAAAAGTAAATGGGCTCTTTCCCCACTTGTTAAAGGGCGCTCTTGTTTCCTCTGGAAAAATCTTTTGCAAGACTGCTTGGAAATTCTTTTCCATCTCCCGCTCTTCACGAATCCTCTTTCTATCTTTAAGAAAGCTTCCTCCTCTCTTCCAACCGCCGCGATCTTAGAACTAGAGCGAATCCGCGAAATTCAAAGCCAGCTCGCGTGATTATCGAATCTCCCGGTCAAAGCGTTAATTACCGGCCGCACCTAGCTAATACAGGCGCGTGTCGGCGTCTCTTAACGCGTCCCCACTTGCCGGGGAGCCGAGCAACAATCAGGTATAATAAACGCGCGGCAAAGCGGAAAACATCCGAGCCGAGCGCGCAATGAGCGATGAAAGCGCTCGGAGGCATCAGCCGTGACAACGGGAGAGCCGGTAGCTGTCCGCTTTTGTCGTGCCTTGGCCGCGATTGCCGTGCGCTAAAACGTTCCAGGTATATATGCTGGGGAGTATATATGGACGCTTCCGCTGCGAGCGAGGCCGGCTCATCGCGCACGGCTGATTCCCACCTGTGAACGCGAGGGGAGAGTTTTTAAAGAGATAGCTTCTGATGCTGAGGATATCGAATCGATTCGATTGTTTGAGCGCTCGAGGATGTATAGGGGGATTTTATGGATTCTGGAGAACTGCGGAAAAGGTAATTTGGTTGCCGTGAGTTTGATGGAATTGCCGATATTTGCGAGCGTTACTTGTCTAATTAGTATAGTTACAGGTGACCTGTGTATATATGCGTGTCTGAATAGATGGAAAACAAAACCGATTGAGAGCAGAAAGCCATTAGCGCTCGGAAATCATTGATCCGAAATTAATTTGCTATTTATAATTGCTTTTTCAATTAATTCCCGAGGACGCTGTATACGTGAAGGAGGGGGGTACTGTGGGCAGTTTTCATCTAATACAACACATCAGTGCCCATCAGAATAAACTACACAGATCCCGGCATCCATTATTTTCCCACTTGAAATTACGTGCACGACGGGTTGATCGAAATGCGCGATTGTCTAACGGAAACCGATATGTTATTGTTATTTGCAAAAAGTATGAAATTCTCGAATACTAAAATAATATTCCGTTTTCGATAAAACAGCGTAGCTTCCGCGCGAACCAAAATAATATTTATCAAATTATTGATCAATAATTGCGTTATCCCGCCGAATATGTAATAATATTACATCCATCAGCTGCTCCAGCCGCCGAAGCCGTATAACCTCATTAATCAAAACTTTGATCACCAACTATAATAGCCAAGTGACCCGATTATCCGCTCTAAATACCAACAAAGCCCACAGGTAAATAAGCATCCACAATTCTAATCGAAAAAACCCGCCCAAAAAAGCCGCGCGGCCCGCTAATCCTCATCAGACGCGAGTACAAGAACTCGGCGCAAATAGCTCCGCGGTGCCTTGACACACACTCAAAATCGGTCTAAGAAAGGAAGCGTCGCTCGCGAAATTCGCGAACACAGCCGGATGAATGCCTTAAAGCTGCGAGCTCTAAGCGGCCGCGAAATCCTAGGCGCAAAGCCAGCCCTCCCCCATTGCGCACACGCGCCTTACTTACGCGCCGCTAGCTCCTTTTCCTCCTCGTGCTGCAGGTGTGTAAGGTATATATACACAGAGCCGCTCTGCATAAGGTTTGCGCGCGAGCTTCGCTCTCTCTCTCTCTCTCTGTTCTCGGGCTGGAGTTTGGCTTAAGGCTTATGGCTTTTCGAGTGCGCCGCGCGAGAGGGAGAGGAGGCCGGATAGCTTACTCTTTATTAGGATAGCGAACTGGTGAGACAAAGCCTTAGAGAGTATATCTGCGAGGTAGGGAGCTGGCTGGTGTAGAGGGAGACAAAGTGAATCGAGGCTCATCGTCGTAGCTGGCGCCGGCGCCGAGAGAAATGGAACCTTAGGGCTCGAGGATTAAAGAGCAGCAAAGTTACAACTGCGCCGAGGGCCTCGCTCTGTGTGCGCGGCCCGGGGAGCGTCTTATCCGCGCCCGTAAATCGCCCCGAGCTGCAGCAGCCTAGAGACCGAGATTCGCGAGCGCGTTAACCAAAAGTAATGTCGTCTTTTTGTACATCTACCCCTTTCCCGCCGACCCCCTTGTTTCTAGTATTTGGAGATATCTGGCGCTCGCTACTTTGCTCGCTCTCGTTGTGTACACATATAAGTGAGTCTTTACAAGTAATTGCCCTGCCTGACACGGAGATGCTCAAAAACTGTGCTGAATCGCTGGAAATTTTATGAAATTAAAAAAGGCGTAATTCAAACGGGCAATAACAATGTTAGTTGGATTTTGCAAAATTAAATTAGGACACCGCCACCTATATACATATTAAAAAAAAGACGCAACAGTCACATTTTGCAGACACATCTCCAAAAGCGAAACGCGCAAAGATTCGTTATCTCAACCCGCCTTCCCTGCTCTATTTTTCCCCCGAATTCCCAGCCGCAGATCTCCAGCAGCAGAACCGATCCAGTCGCGAAAAGCGCTCGATTTTTCGTTTCGCTTGATGAATAAATAGTCCATCGAGCATTTCAGCTGCGATCTGACACCCTCTATCTCCCACACCCTGCACAGAGCGAGAGAGAGAGAGAGACGTTCCTCCCATTTTTATTTATTCAAACCTATACGCTCGCTTGCGCTGCGTAAACTCAATCGCATCGTAAAAGCGAGGAAGGCCGCTCGCGCAGCGCGCGCCGACAAACAGAAAATAAAAACGAGCGCTCGCGTCTCTCTTGAAAAAAAAAAAAAAAAAAATGCGGGGGATTGACGCGCGGCTGCGACAGTCCAAGAGCCGGCTGCGGAATGATAGTTGATAACCCGCATCTGCGCTTTCTATCGCTCTAGCGCTCACCTATAGGAGCGCATTTTCGGGAGGGAGAAGGGCCGAGAGCGCGATAGTAAATCAATTAGCCCTCGCATTGTAAATAAATCACCGTTTTACAACTCCCTGCCGCGCGGAGCGCGCGAGCCGATACGACATTCGTATGAAATTTATCGTCCATTCTCGTCCGCTCCGGCCGCCGGGGGAGGGAGAAAAAGAGAGAGAGAGAGAGAATGCGCGTGTCCGCGGGCGCGCGTGTGTACACAAACGAGCGCGGGGGACGATCCGTTTTCGAAATTTCGCCTCGCCTTCGGCAATGGCCCGTCCGCGCAGAAAGAGTAGCAATATCCATCCTCCGCGGAAAAAGGATTCGTTTATTTCGATTCTAGCGCGCGCGGCGGTGCCGTTATGATACCTCGGGCCCCATCTCGGCTTATAAATCTCCCGAGCTCGCGCGTATTCCTTTATGGAATCGCGTCTTTAATGGTTTTGTTTGCTTCCTCCCTCGCGCGAGCCGGCTTCGACGCTATATCGAGGCAGTTCGGGGGACGATAATTTAGTGTCGCGGGGCCAAGCGCGCGCCGCAGCGATATACACATTGTGAGCGCGCGCAGGCATGAATATGTTAGCGTAAACGGACAATGGGAATTAATGAGAATGGATTTTGCGGTATCTTAATTAAAATTTCGGAATTTACAGCGAGACGGCGCGGCGAGGCTGGTTTGGGGAGAGCCGTGGGAAAGAGAGCGCTGATTTGCATTTGGACGGCGATAAAAATGATGGACAGTTTGCGCTGGGGGAAAGAGGAAAGTGCTATTTTACTCTGCGAAAGTTTAATTAGCTGGGGATGTTTTATGGATTGCGGGACTCGTTCGGAGCGAAGATGTTTATTGTCCTGTACTTTGCTCTTGTTTTCCTTAATCGAGCCCGCATAAGAGATTTGTTTACCGATAAGCGGAAATGCGTCTTTCGCTGGCTTGTAAACAAAAATAATGATCGAAATCAGCTTGCAGTAAATAACTCTAATGTCACAAATAAAGGGAAAAATCTACCCGCAGCACTGCACCGATCGCGAGACTATCCAATGTCAAATACAAAAAACTCTATTCATTCAAGCACAGTGAACAATAAAAAAAAAACCATTCAGCTGGCCTAATTTATTGTTTGCAAATCGATGAACAGGTCTGACCTACGCGATTACACAAAACCACTAATGAGCTGCGAAGAAGAAAATTTCTTTTACTATACACCCTTAGAATAAAAAAACCTAATAGCAGCACGTGCGAGCAATATAGTTCAACAAAATACAACAAATTGGCGCGGCCCACTTTCCGTGAAAGCACACAAGAAACGGCAGACCAGAAAAAGAGAGAAAAAAGATGAAATAAACGAATAAATAAACGGGTAACAATGGGGGAAAGGCGAGGTCTGCGTCGGACTTGGTCCTTATGTCAGGCCCGCTGCGCCGCCGCGCGCGAGAGGGTAAAAATAGAGAAGCAAAGTTCTATTACGTCCCTCCGTGCGCGGATGCCGGAGAAAGGAGGCAAAAGGCCTGGGGATTGTAATTTCAGGAAATAGCAATTTCCAGGCCAATTAGCGCGCGAAATATTGCAAAACAATGCGAGCGCCGCGGAGCGCTTGACGCGCGTACAATGCGAGAGCGAGCCTTGAAAGTTGAATATCTTGGGTGAAAAATGACGGCTCGAGAGAGAAACTTTTTTTTTGTTCTCCTCCCTGGTGCGGGCAAAGCTGAAAATCCGAACTTTGGAATTTTGCGACGGGCGTTTTGGAAAATGGAGCTTTGGGCGAAGCGGGACTTTTCTATGCATTGTTTTACCGAAAATTATTGTTTGGCAGCGGTATTGTTACTCGGGGATGAATTAAATAAGTCATTTTCGCTGGGGCGAGTTACTTTTAACTCGTCCAAAGTAAACTTATCAAAAGGAACAAGCGCTTTTAATTTAGCGCAAAGTTATCAGAAGAAAAAAATTAAACGCGATTTCTCTTAGAATTTCTTTTGCAGCTAGTTTTCCCATTGTTCCCCGGCAAGGAGAAAACTGTTGCTCCGTGCTCTTTCGCATTTTAAATATAAACTAACCGCAATTGTATATTCCATTATCAACAACATAGGGAATATAACGAGGCCGCGGAAAATAAATTTTCAAGTGAATTCAAAAGCTCGCTCGAGCCGCCAACTGGATGTGTTTCAAAGAGTTAATATTTCACTCGAGCAAACGCAAAAAAGCCAGCGTGATTGCCGTTATTTGCTTAAACTAAAGTATTCGCAATTTCCCCGCACTGTAACAATCTTCAAAGCGAGCGAGGGAAAATAGCGTCCGCCAGTGCCTGTTTTCACAATAATAAACTTCCTGTCGTCGCATTGTCGGCGCTTCGAGCGACGGACGGGCAAATAAAAATTGTATCCGACAGCGTTTTACTATTTTTATATAAATTTTTTTCGTCCTCGCTCCTCCACTTACATTTAAACAAAAAGCTTGGCCAGGAATGCATTCGCTCGAAGAGTGTTTTTTATTTTACTCCCTCTTTTTCTCTTTTCATGCGTATTTTCCTGGGCAAACAATCGTAAGTATACGCCGACACGGCATCTTTCCCATTCGCCCGTACATATATACACGCTGCGGGGGTGGGAATACAAAAGAGCAGGAGCGAATGTCAGCGTGAAGCGGTAGATAGAGCGGACAGCCTGCGCCGGCAATAGAGAGAGGATATAATGTCGCAGAGGCTTCTCCTCTCATTTTTTTCCCTTTCTCGCTCTCTAGCTCGGTTAAAAGCCCGGCGTGAAATCAATAGGCACGCGCTCGAATAGCCGCGTAATTGCCGTGGATCCTCTTTCTTTTTTTTCTCCCTCATCGCTGCTCACTATACTACACATAGTATAGCTCGCGAGTGGCGTGTAATTATATCGTCATTAAAAGTATAATTAGACGCGAGTCGATCTTCGATATAATTTCGACTGCGCGCATTCCTCTTTTTGGCAATTGTCGACGGGGCCGAGCGCTAATTACGGATAATTAGCGATGTAATGACGGGACGGGATTCGGTTTATTATGTATTCGAGCGTCAATTAGAGCGCGACGTGTGGTCGGCTCGAAATATTACGAATAAAAATTGCATATTCATGCTTTAAAGAATACGAGGACCGCGCGCGTTTACGAGCGAGGAGAGAGGATATAATAACGTCCGATGCGAGGCCAGAGTGCGGAAAATCAACAAATGATCCACGCGTGAAATCGACGCCGTAAACATATCGTATTTGTGAAAGAGAAATAAAAAGAAGTCGCGGTATTTGCGGTGACGAAAAATTTGCATTTTATCGCGCGGCGGCACGCTCGACTAATTTTTGGAAAATCCTTAAAAATCCTTAATTCACGTTTACACTATCAGTCGAAGCTTTCGCGAATCTAAGTTTTTAATGAACGAAACTGTATCAATTCTTCCCCCATCAAGCCTGAAATTCAATTAGAATTCACATTAAACGAGATCGGTTGATCCGAAAGCGCGAATCGGAGCAGCCGAAGTAACCATCCGCGCTTAAATTTTCCAACTTGGTCATCGCAATCTTGGCAAACTGCTCAAGTTGAAATTCCGCCACGATCATCAGGGCCGAAGTTCCCCCTCCACTTTCCGAATCTCCCAAACCATCGCGCGTCCAATCACCGACCTCACAAAATCACCCACTCAAAAGCCAAAACGAGCGCCGGAAGAAAAGTACCCTTTACCTATAAATACTCTGCGCCTCGGCGCGCGCTTGGCCGCATTAATGAGAGCCGCGCGATAAAGGCCCGATGCCCGCTGTAAACTCGGCAGACTGACGCTCGCCTCGACACGATAGAATATTAAACGGAGATTTGTCGAGTGTCGTCGGCCGGCGCGCTCGAGATTGGAAATAGTGTAGCTCGCGGGGGGTTGGTATAGGTGCGCTTTGGCGCGCTGCTAACGTTAACAGCAGCGCCGCCGCACACTGTCGGCTTTAATGCTAATGCTAATGTCGATGCTAATGGCGACGCCTGCCGCTCTCTCTCGCCGCGCGCGCATAGTCGTAGTAGTAATGCCGCGCTGCCGTCGGCCTGGCAAGTAGACGCCGGAGGGCCTGGCAGGGAGCATCGCCGGTAATTGATTGTAAGCGATTTCTGCAATAATCCGCTTGTAAGCCAATTCGCGAAAGTGACTGCTTCGTTTTGCAAAGCTATATTCATTTTTAAAGCTGAAGGGTTGTAACGAGGAAAAGTCTATACTCGTACTTGATTCTCACGACGGGGGCACATATAAATAATCGAGAGTTCCAATATAGCCGCAGGCATATTCGCAACCGTAAGATCCGCAGCGCGATATAAAAGTCCTGCAAGCACACCGCCTTAAATCTCGAGACAGCGCGCGTTTAATATTTGCCCTGCCTCGGCATATTCCGAGCGCTTCGGCAAGCGAATTTTTAAGCTCCCGCCCCCCTATAGCCAGGCTCGCGCCGACGCGGCGCGAATCAGCCAATAAGTATGCGGAATTTCAATTGCTCGCGGCAGCTGCTCGCTAATTAATGCAAGCCCCCGCCCCGGCGGCCGCGCGCGCGACAGAAAAAACGAGGAGCAAAAAGAGCCCCGGAGACGCTCGCGGGCCCCCCTTAATGAATTTCCATGTAAATGATCGAGAGGACTTGTTTTAATCCCGCGGAAGCGCGGAGCCCGCCGTAAACTCTCCGAACTCGAATCAAAGTCGCGCGCGCGCGATTCGCATTCGGAGCGCGAGCCGCGACAAGTCGTGTCGAGTTGTCGCGCGGCGCCTCGGTTCTATATACGTAGCTGGAGTACAGTGCGCCTACTGCTCGCCGGCATTTGCATAAACAGCTACGACTTAATCTCTATGCTAATAGTCTTGTTCGCCGCGGGGAGGCTCCAGCCAAAAACTACGGGGCTGGGGTCTATAACACCGGAAGTGTATGGATGCGCGGGCAAAGAGTTTCGAGCGCCGAGTAAGAGGGAGAGTTTGTAATGGAGCTGTGTTACGGAAGAGCATAGTTTTCAATTCAAGTTTTTTCGTTAATTAATTTCATAAGATAATCAAGATTGGCACGTGTATCCCCTGAGTAATTCAACATTCCGATTGGAACAGCAAATAAGCCGTCCTCTCGTCCGGCCTCGCCGTAATCTCCCTCGTAATCTCGAATTCGATCCGTGTACAGCGCGCTGTATATCTCTATAAATCCACCTTCCGGCCTGAATCGCAAAATTTGAGCCATCGTCGCTGCGCGGCCCCAATACGCACGGTCCTTGAAAACCGCGCTCTCATACATCTGTATTATAGGCGGGGAGCCGAGCTCTTTCAATTAATAATCGGAGCCCGCGCGGGGATAATACGAGGCCGGCACCGCGGTATTGAAAGGATCGAGCCGCCCGCTGGAGAGCGCGCATAGCTGCATCCTCTCCGTGCGGCTGATAGAAATTTCGCGCGATTATGCATTCAAAGCCGGCGACACTCGTATATTTCGAGCCGCGGACTATCCCACTCGATAACCGATTCGGCCAATACGGCCAACTTTTGCGCGCAGCCTCGGCTTTTATGCAAATGAGTCGAGGGGAGGGCGAGTGTGTCGGGAAAATCGAATGAGTAGCGAGCGGCTCGCTCTACTTTGCCGGCGAGCGAGGATTAAGGGGTTCCAAGTGCGGCATGTTATGTACTTAAGGCTTTAGTCGGCGAAGGGGTGTTATTATTTTACGGAGGAGTTTGGATGAAGGTGCCACCGCGCGCTGGCTTCCTATTGAGTTTGGAATTGGCTATGCGTGCGGTCGGCGCTAGATCGAGCCGAGCTGCTTTTATCGTAATGTAATGTCAATTCCACTGGCCTCGTTCGGTTTAGAAGCAAGAAACGTTAGCTAATGTAATATAGATTTTATTAAGCGGTAACAATAGATTAAACAAAAAAGCGCGCTACCGCAAAGTGCCGCGTGACGCTCGAAACCGCGAAATACGAGCTCAAGACAGCAGCTTAATAATATAGGACACGGCGCGTAATACACTCGACAAGGCGGAAGTCTTCTTCTCCCCCGTTTCTCTCTTCCTCTCTCTCTCTCTCCGGCGACGCATAAAATTTCAAAGCCCGGGCGCCCGCGCGATCGCGATAAGGAATCTTCCTCTCTTTCTCCCTCCCACTCAGGCTCCTCTCTCTCTCGGGGCGAAATTGATAACTTCATGCCGCGGTGCCGGCTCCACCCCCGCCTCGTACAGCCCGACGACGACGGAGAGGGGCGAGGAGAAAAGACACGATAATTCGCCCGGGCGAAATTTATAGATATTATTATGAATTCCTTCCACTTTTCCGCCGAGCTCCGCAATAATTTCACGCGCCCCCGCCGCCGCGATTTGCATGAGTCCCGAGGCTCGCTCCGCGCGCGTGTATATACCTGCCCGCGCGCTGTTTCCCGGAGCGCAGCGCCGATACCGCCTATATATTTTTGCCTCGACAAGGAGACGAAAGAATGGAGAGAGAGCCCAGCTACTGCAGCGATTTTATTAAAGTATTCAGATTGCCTCGCCGCGCAAGCGGGCCAATTATTTCCAAGGCGTGCGAGCGCGCTTTTTGCGTTCGGCCGCGCGAGATCGTAATAGTCAGCTCGGCGAGAACGCGGCGCAGCTATGGGTTTGATTATTCCGAACTCGCGCGTTTCTTCGATATTAAAAGCACCGGGCGGAAGCGTCTGGATACACGTGCGAGCGTGACCTTTCGATTTCCGATAATTTCTGGCATATATATTAATTGCAGTTCTGTTTTTGTTGCCGGGGCACTGGCCGCGTGGCAGAGCGGAGTGTTTTATTGCAAATATTTAATAGGTTTAAGTTGAGAGGCTTAGGAGAGTTTTGCATGTTGCTAAGATAGGGTGAGTTATTGCTTATTAGGGGTAAGGGTTGTATTCATTGTTGTAACGATCGAATCAATGTAATTCATTAAAGTTATCTGTAAGCCTCTTTATTATCGTGAATTTTTGGAATAATTAATGATTTATAAAGCAGTAATTGGGTGTAAAAGCTCAAAAAATTTCAACATTTTTAAAAAATTTTATTGGGTTTATAATAAATTTTATAACCCATGTAATAAATATTTCACTAAAATTACCATTTTTGGAATTTCACAATGTGTCCCGCTTTACGAAAAAGTATAGAAATTTTTCGAAAATATTTTTCTCTATATACGGGAACCAATTTTTCCGCATTTAATTTTCAATTTCCGGAAAATGACTAGACGTGAAGTTATTGTTTCAACGGAAAACGGTTTCGCAACATCCCAACGTTTTTCCAAAAATCGAAAACTTAATAAATAAAAGTAAATATCCGCATTCCTCGCAACAATACGAGACGTCCGCGTCGCCTTAATTAATATCTTTTCAATAGCACAGCAGCCGAACCGTGAACGAGCGATACTCCCCTGTACAACTTTAATTCTATTGATCAAAAGAAAAGCTGCAGCCGATAGATGCGCACATTGACGCCGCGAGAAACATACAAGCAGAGAGCGCGCGATACTCGCGCTCTGCCCCAGCTGTGCCGCTGGTAAAAGCCGGATTCAACAAAGCGGAAAAAAGAACGCGAACGCGCGAGAGAGATAAAATAATAGAAAATAAAAGAAACATCTCGCGCGCGTGCAAAAGACTGCGCGCCGGGATAAAAAGCAAAATAAAAAGCCGCTCTCCCCTCTCTCCCTATATATACCCTATATATACGTATACCGCCGAGCTCTCTACTTGCAGAGCGCAGCCAGAAGCTCGAGTAAATCTAATTAAGCTTCACCACGCTCCATGTAACCTTCCTTTCTTTCCTCCCTCTCTCTCTCGGCACACGTTCTTTCCACTCCGGGGCGACGTCGAACAGCGCAATAACTCGATTTCCGGCACTTGCGCCCGCACTGCCGGGACAACCGCCCCTTCCGACAAACGGACTGATTGCAGCCCCCCCCCCCCCTGCCGCTAATCCCATTTCGCCAAGCCCGCGAAACTTACTCCCTCCTCGGTATCGTCTTCCGGCCCGTGCGTGTATATACGGCGGTGCGCCAACTTTCTTATACCGCCGATGTGCGGGGGTGTAGTTGAGTGTGCGTGAATCAACGCTTGCTCTTCTTTTAGCCGACAATTATTAATTCCCGCGGTGTGTCTGCGGGGGAGCGTTTAGCTTAGCGCCGGAGGGACAACTTTTTCACGGGGATTAGGCATCAGGGCCGCGACGCCGGGCTTGTATCAACGTTTGCCCAACGCGCGCCGCATCCCGGAGCAGCCGCTGAGACGACATTTCGCATGTTGATTCTGTGTAAAGCGGCGATCTGTTTCTATGTGCGCGCGTGAGAATTAATAGAAACGATAAATCGAGAGGTGCGCGATAGTCGCTGCTTGTCCCTTTAGCTAGGCGGCATAAGTCACGATTGTCAATTAAAGTATGAAGCATGGTCCAATCTCGAGTTCGCTTTGCACCTAAAAGTAAGCCATTCTTCCTCGAGCGCTTCGATACAGCCCGCGCGCTGCATCTCTCTGTGTCTCCCTTAGCCCATGAATCAGAAGTAATGGTATAATCTGGGGATTTTATCTTCGCCGGGCTGTGTATGTAAGAGCTCGCCGCGAGCGGAAAACAGCATAGTCTCGAGCGCAATGCGCGTGTATGTGTCGCAAAGAGTCCGATGCTTTGGAAAGAGGGATTTTAATTCGTTTAATTAGAGCACTCGGCGAATGCGGCGCGGGCAAAGGGATAATGAGACGTACAGGCAGGTCTGCATGTCTGCCGGTTCAGGGGAATGATAAAAAGGTTGCGTATATCCGCGGTGAGCTGGATACGAGCGCGGAAAAAATATGCAGGCTGAAAGGAAAGCTACGCGCGAAGAGTGGCACTATTGTGATACAAAAAGCCGGAGCGGAGGGAAAGCGGAGATATGGTTACGGATTGCGAAATAGAGTGGATCGCGGGATATTTCCGTGCGATCCTGCCGCGGTTGGAGAGCCGCGGAATGTTTTTGAGCTAATTTTCGAGCTGCAGCGTTAAATTAATTACGAAACAAAGCGTCTCTTCGAGCGTCTCTCGAAAATGTTTAATCCAATGCAGCGACATAAACTTAATAAAAAAATTGAAAAAATTACTAACTCCAAGTATTTTTCATCCTGAAATTAAATTCTCGAAAATGAAAGCATCCAGTCCGCGCAGCTGCAGTCTTTAAAAAGCCCGCACGCATCCAGGCGCAGACGGCCGTTCCCCTCTTTGCCCAGCAGCGCGATAAGAAAGCGCAGAAAGGAGAGCGGATCCTGCAAAAGGACGAGAGGCGCTAGACGGCGCGAAAGAGCGAGCCGGGTGTAAAGTGTGCGGGGCACGCGCGCGCGGGCTGCTTCCGCTGGGGCGGCAGGCTTGTTTGAAAGAATAGCCACTTTTAATCTGGCAGCTTTCAGAGCGCGTTAGCCGCTAGCCGAGCGGAATAAAACGAAGTGGCAGGGCCCGAGCGCGCAAAGGCAGACACGCGCTAGGGAAGAAAACAAGGGCTTCGAGGAGGGCAGAAGAGTGACTGGGCTGAAGGAGCACAAAGCTGCACTCGCCGTGTACTTTTCGTCCTTGCTTCGTTTTTTCTCCTTTTCTTCCTTCTCGCTGCCCCTGCGCGCGCGCGAGCTGGATTCTTTCGGGCGTGTGGCTTCGAATGCCGAGGGGTGCAGGTTTGGAGACAAGTGCTGCTTTTGAGGAGGGAGCGAGGCGACGGCTGCTAGAAAGACGACTTGTTTGAGTTGTTGCGCGAGGAGGGAGCGCGAGGCAGACGCTTTGAATATTCGGGATGCGTTTGGGCTGATTGCGAGGCTTGTTTGCTTGCGCGGAGCAGGGATTATGGATATGGTGCTTTGTGTTGGAAGAAAATGTGGAGTGATCGGAGGATTTGGGGATTTACAATTTTGTCGTTTAATTTTACGGCAAACGGAGTAAATTTGATTTGAACGTTTATGATGCCATTTTTCACTGCGATTTTGAATTACATCAACTGAAAAAGCTATAGGCTAGCTTAATATTACATTACTCGAATATTTTTGGTTCATTATTCCATTGAAACTTTGTGTTTGATTATAAATCCAAAATTTAAATTACGTTTTAATAATTTTTGTTGGTTTCTAGATCAAAGTAGGAATAAAATTTAACTCATGTAAATTTGTAATCATACCAGCTAAAATTATTTAGCGAATGAAAAGTTTTACTTTTTGGATCATTTTGGTATGTTGGTTACATTGAAAGTTATAGTAAATACAGCTTTTTTTGAACGATACTATTTATTTTGGATTTTTCTGACAGAAACACAAGGTTCGACTATTGATTTTCCATACCACTGCATTTTATTGTTCCACAAATTCCCAAGAATAAAACACCTTAACTAGAATTTATAAATATTAATTTACAGAAACCACTAACCATTAAAAATTCTTCATCCAAATTAACTAAAATCATGGCAAACAACGCCCCCCCCCCCCATTCCATTGCAACCTTCAGAACTATCCAGTATCGCCAATCGACACCCGATCTCTCCACCTCCCCGCGCGAAACCAGAAAGAGCGAGAAAAAGCATACAAGCCCGACAGCTGCAGCCCAGCGGGATACCTTTCTGTAAATCCGTTTATTACACCGCGCCATCGGCCGTCCCCTCCTCTATATTCGCGGACGCACGAGCGGAAAGAGAGCAGCGCTCGCCCCGGCGTTATAATCCAACCAAGACCACGGGACTTATATATACATGGATGGGGAGAGCGAGAGAAAGAGGGACGTCGCTTATTACGCGAAAACTTTTCTCATTGCGCGCGCGGACTCGTGGAAAACTCGGCTGCGCGCGCGCGCAGGAGAGAGAGAGAGGCCGAAATGAAAGAGGCCAATATCGCGCCCGATAAGCTCCTTTCCCGAACGAACGGACCGAGTCGGCTTTCTTTTTCGATGGCTCTATATATACGAGGTGGTATAGATATATATTTCGTAGCGGGGAGAGAATCAGTTGCGCGAGAAATCGCATTTAATAGGATCGCCGTGCTATCTTGAAATCTCGAGTTGTTGTTGTTATCGAGTTTTGTCTCGAAATGATGAAGGCCGAAGGGTGTAAACGTGCTCGGCAACTTTTCTAATTACTTTTCTAACTGCGAGCGCGCGCCTTTATTTAATGCTTAGCTCGTTTTATTATTCGTGTTTGCTCGTTGTAAAGAGCGACGCTAGAATAATTCGATAAATTGCTTCGCGAATTTATGATTTAATTATGTATGAGGGGCTAATTACTGTAGATTTAAGCTACTCGCTCAGTTATGCAAAAATAGAAAAACAAGCCGAGGAATATTTAATTTCAAAAGCTTGCTTCTTAGAAAGACTTGATTATTCTCTGGTTTAAAATTTGTTTTCTTACAAAACTAAAAGCTCTTGCATTGACCGGCCTCATTACAAGCACTTTCATATAGCTTTCCAAGATACTATAAGCGGCGATTCGTAAAGAGATAAATGTAATTAGCAAATAATCCCGGTGAATAAGGAACAATTCCTTAAATTACTGTAAGAACAAAGTAAAACTCCATTTCCGAATCAATTCTAACATCCGGACGACACTAGTACCAGCCGCGCGATCCCGATAAGGCATTCCTCCGTCTAATTATATTTCCCCAACGGCTCGCCGAATCAGCTCCCAAACAGTTCCCGGAAACACTTTATGAACTCCGAAAACGACATCCGGAAGAAAGTGCATTCCCCGAGAGAGAGAAAGCTCACATAATTGGATGGCCTCCGCCCCGCGCGCCTCGCTAATAAGTAGTTCGAGCCGTAACAGGGTCAGCCGCAGTCGCGAAACTTTGCGGATTATTCGCTGTGCATTAGCCGTGCGCACCTGGAAAAAGCTCCCTCTCTCTCTAGCTCTCGGTACAAATAGGCTTCAGATCTAGTCGCAATAAATGCTTTAGCGAGCTCCGCAGCGCTGCGCGCCGTATAATCATACTCTTGGAGAAAGCCGACTCGGCAATCCGGGTATGTGTAACGCGTGTGTGAACGGGATGGGCCGGGGGTGGAGAGCGCGAGAAACGAAATGAAAACGCAAGCGCAAGAGTCGCGGAAATCCGAGGATTATTAGAGCGCCGAGCGCTCTCTATTTTAGCCGGGTTATTTCTTCTTTTCGAGCTTCATTTTGCCGCGGCGGAGGATCGGGAGATCGCGATTTTTGCCATTAGACGTGCGAGAGAGCCGTAGGCTTTTATGTGAGGGAGATTATTTTTTAATGGGGTTCGGGGATCTGTGTTTTAGTGCTGGGGGTTTTTGACTTTTGAACTACATTTGAAAGGCTGGAATTAATCGAAAATGTTGTTACATATTACTCCGTTGGAAGTTAATTTATCTTTCAACGGTGAAAATTATTAATTTTGATTTTTCTGATGAAGATTGTTATCAATTTAAAATTTGCTTATTAAATAATCAAGTATTTATTTAACAAACAAGATCAAAACATCAGCCTAATATCACTTTGATACGGATAAAAATGAAAGTCGAATGTGTACTTCAATCATGCTGATTGCTTCGTCAAAAGCTAAATGGATTTCTCTAATTAATTATCCATTCCACATTAAAATACCAATCCAAACAGCCCGCTCTATTTCAAAAACAGCTTCAAATTCCGCTCCTCCCTAGCAGCTTTGCGAAATCATCGCTTTCCCATCCTCGTTCACATTAATACATAAATTGGAATCCCGCGCGCGGCCAGATTACGGCGATGCTAAAAAATTTACGCTTCCGCCCTCCCTACATCCCCGACTAAAAGTCGGCTAAGGAGAAAAATTGTTCGCTGCCGAGCGCCGCCTGGGGAAGGAATTTCTTTCTTATTACTGTAAAGCAAATTCTATTACAATAACCCAAGGATTCCGGCTCTGCTGCTGCAGCTCTCGCTCTCATCTTCCCTCCGAAAAAGAGAGAGAGAGAGAGAGAGAGGGAGAAGACGAGGTAACGAGCTCGCTCGTCGAGCGGGAAAAAAGAACGAGGCGACGCGGAGAGAGAGAGAGAGAGAGAGAGAAAAAAAAGAGAGCGAGTGCCGTATATATAGAAGCGGAAAAGAGCGCGCGCAGCCTCTTATAGAACGCGAGCGCTCGAAAAATATGGCGAGGATTTCGCGGCGGAATGAGCTCCGAATTATGCGTCAGACAAATGCCCGGCCATGAAAACTGAACTTTACTTAGAGCCTCGTCCCTCTTGCTGACGTAACGCGCCCTCCTATGTATACGGCGAGGCTCCTGCCGCGGAGCGCGCTTTTAGCTCTCTGTCTGGATCTGTGTGTAGGTGTGTGTGTGTGTGTACGTGTAGCGCTTGCAGCTCTGCACTTCCTTCCGGAGGCACACCTGGAGATTTCTTGCCCTGGCAGTTACGCGGCTTCTACCTACGTGCAGTCTTTCTCTCTCGCTCTCTCTAGCTCTCTCACTCTGTCTTTGTGTATGTACGTTGGAGCGCAGGTCGGAAGTTGCGATTAACCGGTTAACTTTCCGACGGTTTGCCGACGTGCAACTACTTCGTGCGAGCTCCCCTTAGGCTTCAGCTACCGACTCTCGCCCCTTGTCTCTCTTGCTCTTGCTTTTGCTCTTGCTCTGTTTCTTCTTTGCGAGAGGATCCAGGCGTACGAGCAGGTGAATCGCGCGTAAATTTATGCATGGAAACTGTAAACATCCTCGTGAATAAATGAGGAAGTTCATGATTTTCTATAAAAGCATATAGCCCCCGCCCCCGCCCCCGCGCTCGCGCGGTAAATAAAGCCGTTGTGCTCTCAAAAGAGAATAGGCAATGGAAGAGCCTATATAGAGGGCTACGCATACTTATGTATACTTTGCTGGCTCATCGTGCTAATCAAAACTTTGTTAATTAAGTCGGTAAATGAGCGAGTTCAACTTAAAGTTGCTGCGATAGAGATCTTATAAACATTCGCGCTCGATAAGCCTCTTTGAATACTTTTTCTCCCCCGCCTCCCACCTCCAACCCCCCCACTTTTTCCCGCTTACCGGTGGGAGCATGATTTTCAGGCGCGGGCAGAGAGAAATTACAGCTGACCGAGTGGAAAATTTTGCCCGTCGAGAGAGAGAGAGAGGCTGCAGCTGCAGTAGTGCGCGCACCCGATTACCCGGGCGTGCGTATATACGCGACCCCCCCACTTCAAGCCCCCTCACTCCGTTAACGATCTTTAGAACTCTCGATAAATTTTCTGGCAAATTACGTAATGGCTGCGCGATGTATGTGCGTTGCGCCGGCATTCGCGTTTTATTGCGCATTAATTCGAGATTTTACGAAATTGCTTTGCCCAAGTGAGCCGTTCGGCCGCGCGCGGGCTTATACACTGTTAATAATTCACCTGCTGAATTAGCAGCTCATTGGTAATCCTGCTAATCACGAGACTGACTTACTTTCCAGGTCATATTAATTGAATAACTAAACTTTTTAATCACTTAAAAAATAAAAAAAGTCAACAGAATCTTTACGCGTAATCTCGCACCCATTTCACCCTGCCCGTAAAACAAAAGCCCATTTAGCCTATCATCGCGCCGGCAAGGTCATAATACATCCACTTGATAAACGAGTAAATAAATAAAAGCAGCCCTTTGCGCCGCGCGCGGAGCACTCACGCAGAGCCTCGCCGACGCGGCGCATATTCACTCGGTCTTATTTATGGCTAATGCAGGACAATCAATGCAGCAGCGAGCCGGCGTATACACAGAGCGGCCGCGATAAGTCCCGTGTCGCTCGGCGCGAGTGTTTTAAGCCGACGTTTTGGCATGGATATCTGCTCGTAAATCGGCCGATCCCCTCCAGCCCTTTCCCCACGCTCGCGGCTTATCCCTACGCGCGCTGCGACGCTGCTAGTGTGCAATATATAGATCGCTCTCTTTACAGTCGGCATAAGCCAAGTAGCGAGTAATCGGCTTGCGGTTTCGGCAGCAGCTACTCGTCCGAGGAAATTCATTTGTCACTGTCCCCCTCTCCGCCGCGGAGACGATGAACGAGCCGCTCGTCTCTTTCCGGCCTTAGATTTTCTTCCCCGCTCTCTGTACTGTATTCGTGCCTGGCTCTGCTCCTCTGCTTTTCAATGTGTGTTTCGTATGTGTGTCAGGGTATGTGTAAGACAAGACGTCGAGCAAACTTGAGCCAGTGTCCCTCTTTCGTCATCTCTCACGTGCAGTCCTTCGGCGAGCGTCTCGCGCTCGTCGAGTAGGAAACGGAAGACGGATTTTGGGTTTAAGACGATATACGCAATTGAATGGGCATACGCGCTTTCAGTAACGAGCGCCGGCGATGCTCGGCCAGCTTGGCCTGTATGTAGAGCTTTTCGGAATTTTGACGTCGATTTACTGCCGGGATTTGTGCCTCGAGTCGGAGCGGCTGAAAGAGGATTTTCGAGGATTCGATCGACGGGTTTAATTGAGAAGGTAATTATTTTGGTTATTGAAGAGTTGGGCTGTAGGGATGAATGTCTACAAGTTTAAGTCGAAACAAATGTAGAAACTGTCGATTATTCATTAAGAGATATTTTTAATGGAGAAAAACTAATATAATTTTATTAAGCTAACTATACTGGGTGAAATATTAGTAATATGAGTAGCTATGTTTTTTATTTTTTGTATAATTTAATATTGTTAAAAATCAGATGTTAGTTTTTACTAAATTGTAGTACTATATTTAAATTCGTTCGATTTTCAATCAATTTTTCAGAATGATTAAAAATTTAGTTTCAATATTTTTAATCATTATAAATCATAAGAATATTTCGTATTTACCAAAACTAGTACTCTGAAATAAATATAAAAAATTGCTTCTCTTTTCATTCGTAATTACACAATCCTCTTTTAGAGATTAACTTTTTTTCAATTGAAATTAAAACCTCCTGACCTGAATAAAACTACATTATCTCTTCTCTTCGCTAGACCAATATCATCTAAAATATACCAGTAATATACCACCCACCCAATTTTTGATTCATTGTTTTTCTGCGCAAGTTAATAATTATTCGAAAAGATTTTTTAAAAGAATGTACAATTAGATTTTGTTAGGTTCAAAACTTTATTAACCATTAGCTGGTATCTATTACTAGAAGAAAAATCATTTCTTAGAATTATAAGATTAGTTTAAAAGCCTGCCATATTTAGATATCGTCTCAGACTGCAGTAAACCACGGTGATATGAAAATTTATTCAATTATCTAATTTACAATGAAAACAGTGTTAATTATATTTTACTCAATTTTAACTTTCATTATTATTTGTACTGCACCTTATTTTTAATTAAATCAGTTTTCAAATATACACAAATTATTTAAGAATATTCAAAAAATAAATCATTTTTGATGAAAACTGATTGACCTTTATAATATAAATTATTCGATATTTAATTTTTATTTTCCCTTAATAGAGTAAATAAACTTAAAACAAAAATTGAAAATTTTATTGCGGATATGAAAAAATAAATAAACTTACCTGAATTTTGGCTGCCAATAGCTCAATTTATCAGACTCTCAATATGTTCATCACTCTGAAGTATCTACGACTACTGATGTCTACAATAGATTATTGATACTGTGTCAACTTATCCATCTGTGCAACATAATCCGTCCTGTCCTAAATAACAATCTTTTTTCATTATAAGAGATTAGACGAGTTTTATTGTAAGATTAAAAGTGCTGGTTGAATGGTATAAAAAATATTTAATTTATTTTGAATTAAAATAAAAACAAAAAGTATGATTTTTTACAAAATCTTTTACAAACGAAACAAAAAATTATAAAAATTCGTCTTTTCAAACATAAGATCTACGAAATAACAATAAAATTTTTGTAATTTTAATACTCTTATCCGTTTAAAATCTCGCACAAAGTAAGCCACAGAAGCTTCGCAAGGAAGCCCGCATCCTCGGCGCGCTTATTACACAAAAGAAGGAAAAAAAGCGGTCTTCTGCCGGCGCAAAAGGTCCAACTCGGGTGGAGGCGGTCTCCTCAAATTAAAAAATTTCGCCAAATTATAATGCCCCCTCTCCCGACCTCGGCGAAAACCACCCCGGCACAAAGAAAAATTCGCCTCGATTACTTTAACGAAATTACGCGTGCGCGGGCTTTGTTTAGCGCGGTTTATTTTTCCCGGCTTTTTGATGTATTACGCGCACGTCTTCGCTCCGCTGGCTGTTTGCGTACATAGCCGCGCGGCGCTCGCTAATATTTCTCTCATCGCGCCGCGAGGCATTACATTTGCGCGCGGGCGCAATTCGCATTACTTCCAATTCGCTCCCTCGCGTATATGCATACACAGCACCCCCCGAGCGTAAAAATAATGCCGCGACGGGCGAATAATAGAAATAATGTGCCTTCCGTCTTATGCGCCTGCGAGAGAGTGAAATACAGCGCGCGTTGCAAGCGCCCCGTCGACGGTTTATCGACTGATTACTTTTTCCAGACGCGCTACGCGCTGACGAGCGTGACGTTATCTCTGCGCTTTGTTCGGGAGCTTTTTCATATGGGGGAGGGGAAGGGGGGCAGAAATCGATCGGACTGGATGGTGCGGAGAGAATGGAATTTTATGGGGCATGGGGTTTTATTGGATTTTTAATTAGTACAAGGGCCTGCTTCGGCTTTTATTACTGCCGAGAATTGCATTTTGCAAAATGAACTAATTTTTATTTTTGCTCTTAAATCCGGTTTGAAGTTTAAAATGATTTATAATTCGAGCGAGTGTTTTTTCAGTTTATTACTTAGCAGAAATATTCTCTCTTGAATTATTGGATTAAAAGAATTTCTATTTGCGAGATTTTTAAAGCTTATGAATTTCTCTCTATCCGATTTTATGCTCTATATTTAAAAATATGTAAATAAAATTAATGTACTTGCACGGTTAATATGACTAAAATTACTACGATAATGTCATATATTATATATCTACATTATTAAAAATATTGGTTTCAGAAATTTTGAATGCAGTAGTTATGCTGCGCTAAAAATTACCAAAAATCAAATTTTGTTACATGATGTTCAGACTATTTATAGTAATTTTGGTAAATTTATTTCAAATATGTTAAAAATTTTCGAAATAAAATAACATTTACTGAAGGAATGAGTAATTAAAGCAGCGCCCTTTAATTCAGAGTTTTAAATTCCATAAAAATGTATTAAAAAAGAAATTTTTCAATATTTTAATTTAAAAGCACGTTTGCTATTTCAGGAATCAAATTACAACGACTTTTCGCATAGCAAAGTTCTTGACAAGATCAAAGAACGACAATGAAAGCCAAAATACTATTAATCAAATTAATTAAATCGAGGAATAAATTTAAGCAAACATTTAACGGCCTTGTAATTATTCGGCAATGTGAAAATTGCGAGCTCAAAAGGTGAATAAGCTTATTGCATCTGAATTTTCCGGCTCACTCGACAAAGCGTCAATACTAGCTCAATCAATTTATTACATAAAATTCTACAATTTTTTATCGTATAATAAATTGTTACAAATGTGAATAACTATACGTAACATATAATTATTTTATCGTAAATAATTTTTCGTAAAAAAAACAAAAACTATTAATCGAAGTAAACTAATTTGTATACAGCAACAGAATTAAACTAAAAAACTCAACCCAGTTATCAAAGCAGCCGAATTCAATTCACCGGCGGCGCGTTAAAAAATTCAGTTTTCGGCTTGATCACGCAATGAAAAGAAAGCCCCGTAAAAAAGCTCATCGGCTCATCGCTCGTAAAAAAAGTCTCTGGCCCTCGCTCCAACCCGCCCGTAGGCCTCCGGCATGCATTCCACTTGTGCCTCTGGCTGTACACACACGCTCGCTCTTGTACATGCGAGCAGCGCTTGCGCTTGCACGTGAGTAGGAATGCATAATTGCAGTACACTCGAATTTGGCAGTAATTTCGAGGCAAATTTTCCCGGGCACGATCCTCGCTTTCGCGCAAGTTTCCAGCGCGGCGCGCGCACACACGCGAATTAGGGAATCACGCCAATTTCGGGGAGAGGGCCAGCCTGCGCGTCCGTTCAAGTGGCGCGCGAACGCGTCAGTCGCGCGCTCAAATTTCTGCCGCGCCCTTGCCGGCACGAACGACGAAGCTGGAATGTTTCCGTGGTTGTCGCTCTCGTTTCTCCCTGATGCAGGTTGCGGCTGCCTGAGAGTTTGACGGCCGGATTGGCTGGATTTGCATGTTGGAGAGGACTTTAATCGGACTATATATTTATCTGCGGGGGACACGTGTTCATGGGTGTTTGTTACATACTTTTGGTTGTTGCGTGTCGTGGATGTTGACAAACTACGCTTTCTCTAAGGATAAGAGATCGGATAGCCATGTATGTATTCAACAAGTAGAGGTGTATATTAATGTAGGAAAGTTACTGTATTTTTTTTCTAAAATAATAGAAAAGATTAAAGTAATATATTATATTGCCAAAAATGATGATTTATCTTCATGAAAAGGCACTTATCACTTATTATTGCCAAAGTTGATCATTAATTACTTTTTAAGATATTTTATATTTTTTAATTCTTTACAAAAGGTAAATATTTTGAAGTATTTTTTTGTTTTTGTTTTCTTGATTTTTAAATTATTTATTCAGATTGATTCATAATCTTACTTTTATAATTTCAAATCTTAAATAATTAATTAAAGTAGTAAACATTATGAATTTGAACATTAAACGACTATATAAGTAACAGATTAAAAAAACTGTTTCATGGTAGTATACTTACTTTCAGTGGAGTTCTTGTTTATTTATTTTCATCGTTAAATTTATACTTGCACAAGTGTATTTTACCTCACGGTAAGCTTGTTAGTTCGTTATAATAATTCACGAAGGATTAAAGGTGCGATTGGAATAAAATTGCGCCGACCGTCAGGTTTATTACGGAAAAAGTAAATGAGCAAAACGAAGAAGAGCCGCACTCGGCGCGGGGCGCGGAGGGGAAAAAAGTGAAAAGCAAAAAAAGTTTTCGCTTATTCCGGACAAAGATTCGTTAGTTCAAGTCATTGCTTGTCTAATTATTCTTTGCTCTTTTCCTCCTTCTTTTTATTCAAAGCGCATTAAAATTAGCAGGTTTGGTCTGAGTTGATTTAATAGACGCGTAAACTCCTAGATTTTGTTCGCCGACAAGGTGTGCTTATCATTTGCATTTCAAAGTGCAGGTATACAGAGAAATTTAAATTGCTAATGCACTGGAATTTTTAATTCGCTTATATTTTAAATTGTATTAAACCTTTCGACTCGAGCTTGAAAAATGTCGGCGAAATCGCGGTTATATTTATTAAAGCTCGTAGATTTATCAAAAGAAGTCGCGCGCGCGCGGCCACTCAAAGAATTTCGCGTGCCCTCGCAAAAAAATGCGAAACATTTTTCAATCGGCACGTTTGTCCTGTTCTCCGCACACATCGCCCGATATAAAATATCGCGGCAAAAAATTATAGGAAATATGATTTACAGGCGAGTAATATCGCATGTTCGGGCAGAAAGCGCGGGCCCGCGCAAAACCATTTTCTTTCGGCATTCGCGGTGACGCCGAAAAAAAGAAGAGAGATAACGACTGACAAGCCGGCCATTTCGTCTTCTATTAACTGCCTTTTCCTTTTAAGTCCGCCCTCTCTAGCTTCCACTTGTCCGACCGCAACGCCGTAGTCCTTTTCGGCTCTTACTATTAATTCTCGTTTCGAAAAAAACAAGATGAATGAATAGCTTAATGTACTTTGATTCTTGCGGAAATTACCTTTCTTTATAGAACATCGAGGATGTATGTTTCTCTTTGGGCTCTTAGTTTTGTTTTCTCGTAAATAGCTCGCTTCCCATGAATTCCACTAATCTTTTCATTTATACGGATACAAACGTACGTAATTTTCTTTTTAACTATAATTTTCAAACACATTAAGGTATTAAAAAAAAGGGTACATTCATTTCGCCAAAATGAAAAGTACACATTATCTGCAAAAGTAATCTCGAAAAACTGAAAATCTGTGTACCCAAGGGGTAATTAGAAAAATTAAATTTTCAGCCGCTCATACCTGCGGGTCTCGTAATTTTTTCCAAAATTTAATGGAAAATAACAGGCGAAAAGTTGGCTTTTGTCCCTATTATTCTTGTCGTGCCCCAATTACACGCCCGTAGACGTACCGGCAGGCGAAAAAAACGATTAGACCCTCCAAATGTTCCAAACCTTTTTTTTTGACAAGTTCATGTCTCTGCATCCGTTACTCTGGAAAAATCGTTTCGAGCGTGAAAATTCATCTAATTAGGTCGGCCCAACGTCGTTCGCGAAAAAAAAGAAAAGCATTGTAAAAAAGACTAGGTCAGCATCGGACGGCGAATCGTTACGTATGAAAGGAGGTCTCCGCATACGTGTACACACGATGTCTTCTGACTCCGCGCTAATGGAATGAAAGTAGCATAAATAATTTTAATTATCCGTCCGGTCGCGTCCGCAGGGAGGCCTGGCTTTTGCACAAAAGTTTACGACGAATTCTCGGGCGGGTAAATAGTCGCCGTATAAAAGAGAATAAAGTTAACTTTCGCTTCCAATATAGAGCGCGAAATACTCATTTATTTACTTAAAAATAAACATTTATTGCAACGTGTAAATAGACACTTTTATCTGTCGAAAGCATCGCGTAGCTTTCGCGCTCTTCAAACGTTTCGTATATTTGCGCGCGATCCGTCCTCTTTTCGAAACTCCCCGGCTGCGTCAGCCTCGCGGCAAATAACTTTTTTCCTCATCGAAACAAAAACAAGAACAACAACAATAAAAAATCAACACTTTATCAGGAAAATATTCCAAGCCCGGGAAATCTCGAGAAAAAGTAATTCCCGTTTACAACCGTATGGTACAGCTGTCGCGCAAAGAGCCCAGATATTATTTATCGCCGCGGACGCGCGCGAGCTCGCATCAGATTACGTTATACCGAGTTAGGAAATGCACTCTGCGAGCGAGCGCGTGACGGTGTCGGGCCGCCGCATAAACTACGGCTCTATATACGCGTGCGATATCGGCCTTCCGAATGCCGTTCGACAGCTCCTGCCGCGCGCAGCCATGGCAGTCCAGCTTTTCGGCTCGGCTTTTCGCGAGACTGAGTGCGCCCCGCGCTTGATTGACTTGGACTCGGCCAAAGGTTCGTGCCGCGCTGAAATATTCAGAGCTTTACGAGCCCGAGAGGTCTGAGTTGATGCGATTTCGATTTTTTCCTCGCTGGATGAGGAAAAGAGAGCGACGTTGACGCGCGCGCAGCTGTGATGTATTTTTTAGGAAAAATTTTAGGACATTGGGTGGACGAGGGTTTTTCGAGATTTTCGAATGGCGGTCGAGCTCTTTTTTTATTTACGCTGGATGGACATTCGAGAATGCCTGAGTCGCTCGAGTTGTAGAGTTTTATCTGTTTGAGATACTTTTTTATTTTTATTTGGCTACTGGTTTTATTGTATAATGAGCGACAACTTTGAAGAAATTTAGTTTCCAAACAATAAAAGTAGAAACTCTATGCAGTTACTTTACCTTCTAATAAAATATACACATTTCAAAGCTGAATCCGAAATCAAATAGCATAAAATCTGACGGTAGAAGACTAAAAACTAATTTTGAAGTCCATCCCTTTGTTTCGTTCATCCGGGACTCGCCACCAAACATTAAATTTTATCGCTCGCACTTGTAGGTTTTCGAAGATTTTCGGCGTATCGATCCCCGCGCACTCGTATCGGTGATTCTTCTGTACCTCTTTCGTCCTCGGTCGTTACAAAATACATTCGGCGCTACAGTTAAACTACTATATTCGAGATGCGATTGTCTGCAGAGCCGAGCGCAACGACCAGCGCGCAGTGATAAATGACAAAGATGAAAACTAGGTCACATGCAGTTTGTTAACTGATCGATGCATAAATTATGTGCTACTTTCGGCTCTTTCGTTCAAGTAGCTTTGAAGTAGGGTTAAGTTTAACGCGATATATGGGCCACGAAGCGAATGTGGGACACTTGGTTACTTCAATGCCGTTATTGGCCCACTTTACGGGCGTATTAAGGGTATGCACAACTCGTTAACAATACCATTTTCGTTTTCCTTTCACACGGCTTCTTCTTTGTTTTTCCGAGTTGCTGGGAAATATGAGTTTCTCGGTTAATTAGTTTGGCCCAAAGCGCGGAGGTTAGCTCATTTGTTTAGCAAAATATTCCTTAAGATTTATTACTTTTTCGGCGGGGACGGAAAATTTCTACAATTATAAAGTAAGTTTCATGTCGCAGCTGCATACAAGAAAAAGTAATATTATTAACAAAATATAATAACTTCACATTCACAAACTGAGGGCAAAAGTTGCAATTTAAAAATTTTCCAACTCCTAAAACTTTCAATTTATGCCCGATAGTTGAACGACTGCAAATGGAAATTTAAAATTCTAGTGTTTTCTTGGCCGTGGCTTGCTCTCTCTTTTCGGAGCAGCGAAAGAGAGAGAGAGAGAGAGAGAGAGAGAGAGAACTTCAATCGAAAACAGCTTTACTATGAAGTCACCGCTCGCGCGCGCGCGCGCATTGGACCACTCGGCTTTCCCGGCCAGTCCCCCGAACTTTGAATTTCGAATTCAGCGACCCGAATAATTATAACTCCAGCCCAGTTCCAAGTTAATTGGAGTAAAGCGCAAGTGTGCACTTCCTTTCCCTTGGAAGGTGGCGATTTATATGTACGCAAGACTCGCGCTTAGCCGTCTTTCAAAGGGTCAATACGAACTGAATCCTCAGGGCAAAGCCGTCTATGAAATTTTTCCACCGCTCGCTTATATGCCTTTACTCTCCCTAAACTTTGAATAACTCGTTCACGAGCCGCGCGACTTTCAAAGAGCGAGCATACAAGGAGGACACTACTGAATCGGTCTAAATAGTCGTACACTCGCGGAAAAAACCTACCTCTCTCTCTCTCTCTTTTCCCCAGACGAAAGGATAAAAAAGAGCGAGAAGCTCGCGGTGGAGCCTATCGCGTCCCGTAGCGAATCGCGGTCGAGTGTCCTTTTCTGCATATGCTCGCTCTCGTATTATGTCGTATCTGTACGTGCAGTGCACGAGCGCGATGCGTCGAGTGCTCGACTTTATTTTCTCTTGCTTCCACCCTTTTTTTTAGAGATAAAAGGGGCTCGGATGAATTTAAATTGCGGCTGTTCAAGTAAAACTAGATATTGCGGACTGAATGAAGAGCGGATGTTTTGACTCTATAAAAGCAGGCGCGAGTTGAATTGTTAGTGTTAGAAAGGATTCGGTGAGATCAAATTAGCGCCAAGTTTTGTAATGCTGAAAACCGAGCTTTAATCACGCGGTATATATTTTTTCCATTCCTGCTACTGTATAAGTGTAACACACCACAACGATCGTGTGAAAAACTGTATTAGCTTCCCACCACCACAGCCATAACCATCTCTCTCTCGCGCAAAAATACACCCTCCGCTCACCCTAACGCTCTTTATCTCCTCTCCGCCTTCTCCTCCGCAATATCAGTAGCCTGGCGCTCTAGAATCCCCTCCGCCAAAATAAAAAGAACTCCGAGCTAAAGCTCGCAACGGAGACGGCGTAATTGGCTTTCTCCTCTATATATAACTATAAACAGGGCTGTATCCACCAGCGACGTCTTCGCCGCGAGCTATATACCCAGCTATCGCGTCGCAGAAATTTAAGGCCCGAGCTTGCATTATCGGCGCGAGCGAACCGCTTTATCCCGGCTCGTTTCGATAACCCCCCTCAGGCTGCTGTATCTCTCGCAGTGGCGCAACTTCGCTCTGTCACCTTTCCGGCCAACCGCGCGATTTCGCCTGGCCGCACGCGCGTATATATACGCATACATTTGCGAGAGCGAAGACCAGCCGCCGCTCTATGGTTTCGTTGGCAATTGCGCGTGCCGACCGCCCGACGCGCGCCAGCTATTGGACTATATTGTCAGTATTACGTTGTAGGAGGGTGGTTCATGCGGCCGTTGGAATTTCGGCGGTGGGTTATGCTTGGAAATAAATATGATACCTAGGGGCTGGAAATGGATTGTAATTGGAATTCAAAGAGTATCAACTTGCTTTCGAATGTTTTTTTTTGTGATAGTTAATTAAAATTCTAGTAGTAGAAAATGTTATTCGATACAGTAAAAAATATTTTCCGCTTTGATTTCCAGCAAAACTGTGCGGTTTTATTTTTCGCAGAATCCGACAATGTGCGGCGAGCAGAGCTAGATCTGGATTTTCCAGGACGCGCGTATATAGCGCTTTTACGCAGGAAGCAAGTGCGTGCATTAGAGATCGGGCAAGCTGCTTTATGTGCAAATGTGCTTCTGGCGAAAGAGACGCGCAACGGGCCGTAATGGACGGGTTCTGTAATCAAGCGCGGAATCTCTTATCGAACTGGCATAAACCACCCAACTGCGAAGCGAGAGAAGTAACCTATGGATGAACAGAGAGCAAAACAAAGGGAGATACTAAGAGAGGATGAGGGAGAATAAACACCAAGATATAGAGAAACAGAAAAGCAAATAGTCGCAGAGAGAGAATAAGTTTTGTATAGGCGCAGGAGTCGAGTGGCCGTTATCGCGGCCGCGTCGCTCGTAAATTTGATTTGGCAAGTTTTTCGTGCAGGCGAGCGGATTCGTTTTGCTGTCCGCGTTTGCTTCTCGATTTCGCGTCGTTTAGCACGCGTCCACATCGTCGGGATGTATGGTGCCGCTGGCCCGCGCCGCGTGAATTATGGTCGCTCCGACGATATCTTATGTGAAACATGCGCCTATGCGCGATTCGCTGTCACGCGCTGGATGATTTCTCGTCAAGAGCGAACGGATGATGAAGAGTTGTTTCCGGGGGGAAAATCTTGTTGGTTGTTTTTGGACACTGAGATTTGGTGAAAGAATTTTTTGGTTAAGCTTTTTGTAATATAAAGTAACGAGAGTCCAGAATATGTGGAAAAGAGATTTTTATGAGCTGATATTTTTTTGAGATTTCTGACGCCTAAAACGAAAATCAGAATCTATAATCCCGTCGGATGGGCGTTTCTTTCACATGTATAAACTTATTAATTTAAAATAATTATTATTTTCTTTAAAAATGATGTTTATTTTAAATTATGTGTACGAATCTTCATTTTTGTGGATGTCAGAAATTGATTCTCAAAGCCTCATTGTTGCGTCTCATACTTGTCGTTTTTGTAAATTACTTTGTAAATTTATTCACTGTAAATTTCTTTTCGTTTTTGTTTAATTCAATTTTAATGTAGTAAATTTTTGTATTAAAATTATACATTTGAAATTGTAATTTCAAAAATCTGTATATAAATACGATTTTAATTGCCAATTTATTTTAAAAATGGAATAAAAAGCTTAGAATGTTTATTGTTATTCTTGTTTTGATTGTAACTATGTACACTTGTTATCGGCTGAATATATCGGTGAATTCTCAAAATAATTTCAACCGCACTTCAATCAAATTTTGAATTTCATGCTCAGATGGGTTCTAAATTTGATCGACCAAATCTAGCACGTAAATAATTCTCCTATTTCCGATAATTCCAACTGTACCTCAGCATATTTCAACTTAATTATCGATTATCGGTATCAAAGCTTCACACTTGCATAAAGATAATTTTAGACCAAAAATATCAAATTTTTTCATTTATCAAAGCAACCTACAAAATAAAGGTTCTCTCGATCAGCACTTGATCAAACAACCGTCGAACAACTCGAAAATTAATCAAAAATATTTTCGAAAATAAAGCACACCATAGCAGAGAGAAATGGAGCAAAGGGTCAGGCGTAACAAAAAAAAAAAAAAAAAAAAAAAGGAACGAGAGCGGGCCGGATGAGGTGTCGATAGTAGTTAGAATCGGCTCTGAAAAAAGCTCGAGTCGCTGGAATCCAGGGTGGGCCGAGCCGCGCGAATCCGACAGGCAAAAGGCGCGTGCTTTATGGAAACGTCGAAAGCATTCCGCGCGCGTCCGCCTCTCTACGATGACAAAAGCACGGAGGGTCTAGCGAGCGAGTACGGGGCCGTTGTTGTCGAAAGCAAAAAGAAAAAAATTGAAGAAAAAAAAATTATCCGTGCCCTCCTCTCTTGGCGAAAAAACGCGCGCACAAAGAAAGCTCTCGAACGCGGCGCGAAACAAAAATGAAAAGGAAAA
Source organism: Eupelmus urozonus (assembly GCA_900480035.1). NCBI lineage: Eukaryota > Metazoa > Arthropoda > Insecta > Hymenoptera > Eupelmidae > Eupelmus > Eupelmus urozonus. The sequence goes on from UELX01000021.1 coordinate 93,298, forward strand.
AGCGCGGGAAGTGAAATCACACGCACGATCGCGGGTCGATAACGATATTTCGTCCCCTTTAGAGCTGGAGCTCTCTGTATATAGGTAGGAGAAGAATGCGCTGAAAGAAAAAGAGCGCGTGTAGTGTCCGGCTATCGCGCGTGTATCTGACGCTAGCAGCGATTTTTACGGTCGCGCGCAGACACAGGGACAGATACACATATAGAGTTTTGCTGGGAGAGAGAAAGAGAGAGAGGAAAAGGTACAGGTCCCACGGGACAGCGCGCGGGAAGGAAGGAGGAGAGGAAGCTGGTATGTCGTCGTAGTCGCTAACAAACTACGGAACCTTTTTCCACCCAATTTTTCCGTTCGGATTTGCCCTCTTGTTTTCTATATACGAGCGCTCTACGGCCCGAGACAAGGTATATAAAAGGCGACGGGGAGAAGCCGACTCTTGGACCTTCATCGAGTTATTGGTCGGGCGCGGAATCGCGACTTTCTCTTGTCCGAGGAGGGAGGGAAGGAAAAAGAAAAGTCGTAGTAGTGCGCGCGCCGAGACTGATACAGAACTCGTGAGAGGGAGAAGAAATTTTCTCTGTCCATTCCCTCGATGTACACGATGAATTCTTTGCCTTCTCTTTTTCCTCGTTTCCACGAGATGCGATTTTTTCCACTTTTCCCGAACTCGGATAGTTTTCTTGCGGCGGAGGCGCCTGGTTGAATGAACTATCAATGACATGAGCTTTCAGTTCTTGGCTGCGGATTGATCGGTACATTTTAGTGTTTATTCGGCTTTTAAAATTTTCATCAAGTCAAAAAATAGTGATAAATTTTGACAATAGTGATGTTAAAATTATATGCATATTAGGAATTATATGCATTTAAGAAAAAATTTTGTTAGAAGTCTTCTGAAATGAATACTGATCCTTTACTATCAAAATTTAATTTGTAATTAGAAATTTGGGGTAAAAAATATTATTACTATAAGACAATAGTTAAAAAGAAAAAACAAATTTAATATATTTTTTATTCGATACATTTTAATGCACATTATGATAATTAAAGCAGTAGAGTCAATAATTAAAATAAAAATTCTCTTTTATTAATACGTTATAAAAAAAGTCAACATTTTTATCAACGATTTAAAAATTATTTTATCATAAATAAAGTATACTGCTTCATTTTTATCTTTGATTATAAATTTTTTGAATAAATCCACAACTATGAACAAGCTTATAAAAATAATTAACGGTGCAATTACACGGACCATTTCTATTACGATTTCCCCTGGAAATATATGAAGCATTATGCTATTACAAGCCGTATATGCATCCTTTGTAATAATTTTAAGACCAATAATGACCATAATAAAAAGAAGAAAAAAATGCAAGCTCAATTAATGCGCTGAGAGTGCCCTGAAAATTAAAACAGAAATTAATAATCTGGCTTTGCAACTAAATTACATTTAAATAAGCAAAGTTAGTTTGCCTTCCCTAATGAATATTTCAGAGTTTCAAAGCTCCTGCTCGTCTAACAAAATTTCATTGAGCATATTTCTGCCCATTAACTGAAAAGTTCGCAACTTCTTCTAATTATATTTTATTTTTCATTCGTAAGACGACGCCACATCTCCGTGAAAAAATGATCGGAAATCGCTAAAAGCTATTCATTTTTAAAGCCTCGTTTTCCGAAATTCGATAACACAAGTCTTTCAACAAACAACTTTAACACAACGAACGTAGAACGAATCAATACTTCACATATCTTTGACAATTAAAATCCCCGGCTCCATCAATCCATCATCCCATCAAATCCCGAAAAGCCTCCAACGATTTTCCAAAAAGCTTCCAGCATCGAACTCCAACCAAATTAGATCAAACCTCTTCCATCAAGGCCCACTTCCATCGCTCTCCATTCCGCTAAACGCTCCGCAACGCTACGCACGCGCCGAGCTGGCTGTCGAACAAAACGCGCGACAATCTCCGGAACGCGGCGCTTCCCCACCCTTAGCTTTCATCAGAGCAGCACTCAGCGCCCGCGCAATCCAGAGTGCGCTAACCCCGGGGCGCGAGATCGGCCAGATTGAATGGAAGGAATCGGGCGACGTGTACAGGCTCGCTCCTGTAAATACGTTATTTCCCCGGGGTGAGATGATCGCGCGGATTCCTGCACTCTGCTCTAGGATTCGCCTCTCGTTCGGCCGTCTGGCTATCTTCTCAGACGGCGCTTTTTGTGCTCGCGCTCTGCACCCGAGCAGCGTAATCAAAGCCCGAGGATTTGTCGCGCGCGCGCGGGATTACGGGACCGTCTGCGAACGTCGAGGCGGGGGTGCGGGAGAGTTTATTTTGAGCGGGTTGGCTGTGTGGACTTTGGCGGGCAGTGATTTCATTTTTTTTAACGAGGGGTGGGCGGTTTGGTGGGGGTGGACGGGCTGAGCTTGGGATTTCTGGAAAATTGTCATTATTAATGGTGAGGTGAGGGGTGAGGGTGCTAAAAAGGATTATCGTTGCAGAATTCTGAAAACGTTTTGAAAATTCATGCGGTAAAAAAAATTTTTCATTTTAAATCTCCTTGAAAAAAATAACATTTTAACAAAAATTACTTAAAATATAGAGTACGATAAAATTCTACGAAAATATTAACCCTTATTCCTTTTTCATACGATGCAATATAAAACATCGAACCAACTTATCAATTTTCCCTCCTCAAAATGAAATAAAAAAAAAAAAAAAATACATTCCAACTCGAAAAAGTCGAAAAAAAAAGCTGAAAAGACTTCCTTATCCGTGAAATACGTGACTTACCACCAGCTCGGTAAATGTCCCTAGCTCCCTTGTCCTGCGCTCATAATTCCGCGCTCGCGGCGTTAATCGCATACGTACATATTCAGCGCTTCCCGCAGCCGCCCTTTGGCGGGGTGGCAAAAAAGGCCGGCGAAATTTACATTCTCGACCGAGAGAAGGAGAGAAAGGGAGATAGCGGATTTCAGGCGACCGCGATAAATGAAAAATTCCGCGCACGTTCGACGCTCCCGCGCGACGAAAAGAAACGTGTGGTCCGAGGCCGGGGCAAATAGCGCCGGCAGCCAGTCGCAAGTGGCGTATATAGACGAGACGAAGACACGGAGGAACGTCGTGTACACGTATATACAGACAAAGTCGGCTGGGCGGAAAAGAACGGAAAGAAGAGAGATAGAGAGGAAGGAAAAAGGGGCAAGAGAGAGAGCTGACGTAGAAAGAGTTGCCGTCGCGCGCGCTGCACGTCTACTCGGCGGTAGGAAGACAAACGGTGATTGCGACAAACTTCCGAACTGCCGGGGCCCCGCGGTAAACGTCCGCCGCTGCTGCTGCCGCTGCTCGCTTTATCGGTGTTGTGCACACACGCGCGAGCGCGCCGCCCGTGCGAGATAGGAAAAAATTTGATATCGCGAGAGCCGCGAAATGACCTTAGTTTCCCGGCTTTATTATCCTTTTTTGCGCGCGGTGATTCGACCAACTTTTTTCTCCAGCTGATCGAAGCTATCAATTCTTTTTTTTGGGGAGGTAATAAATCGGTTTGGGGAAAAATGGAATAAGGTTTTGTGTATTAAATGAAAGTTTTTTTAAGAGAGCGAAGAAATGGATTTAACGGCACACGTATAGTGTATTGCTACAAGGGTGTGTTTAACGAATTTAGCGCAAATATAACGGTGCGGTGTCAATAGAAATAAAATACATAATACGAGCGAATTTTTCAATTTCCCGAGAATTATGCAAACAGTTTATACATATTTACCAGCAATATCGCGGCGCTAATTAAGAAACTAAAATTCCAAAAACTTCTGCAATCGGAAAATCTGCCGATAATACCTTAAATATTTATTCAATATTCAGCCAAGATAATTGAAAATATTCGAAAATTTAAATTAATCGACAACTCTCCGATGCCGCTCTGCGAGCCCTCTAGAATGCATAAAACCCTCTTCCTATTAATTAAATACGCGAAGTGCCTATCCTCCTCTCGCGCAGCTGTCGTCATTTTTTAATTCCGCAAGCTCCGCCGCGATTTACTTAAGTGGTTTTGGCTCGCTCTCTCGGACCATCTGCGACTACGAGAGAGAGCCGCGAAGGGGGAAAAAGGAAGACGACGCAGTTATATTTAATTCAAAAACTTTTGGCACTGCGTGTGTGTATCCGTGCGAGTGTGTACATCGCTCGCCCTACCAAAAAAAGGAGCTTTCCAGCCCTCGCGCGCGCACGCATCGCCACAAAGGAGCTTAGTTACTGCCTCCACCCAGTGTATATATCCCCAGCGCGACTACTGCGACTTATTCTTGTTTTGCCTTTCACTCTTCCTCTCCCCTCCGCCCACGCGCCTTTTTTTTCCCGTCCGTCACCTTCAGTCTTGCCGCGCGCCGTCTTCCGACCCTCGGCCGCTGCTCGCCGGACTTTCCCCGAGCTTTTTTGGCTTCCGGCCGCGCGGCTCTGATGGCCGGGGGAAAGGCTATTTCGTCTGGACGTGCGTAGTTTTGATGAAGGAGGGAAAGTGCGAGAATGGTTATTTACGATTGTTTGCACCGTGCGATTGCAAATGCTGTTTGGAAATAGAAAGAGAGTGAATTAATTGAATTAATAGGGATTTTGTATTGCGCGGGGTGTGATGGTTTGGAAAGTTTTGAGTGCGTCGAGACGAAGTTTCCCGTGGAAAAATGGATATTATTTTCCTTACCCGTAAAAAGGTGGTTTCTCCTTTATTTTTCAAACTTTTATTGGATAAACGCTTGCACGGCTATTACTTGCAGCTGTTACGTTTATAAAATTACAGAAATTCCTCTAACAAAGAAAGTTTGTCAATTATTTATTCCTTTAATAAAAGCCAGGCGCTTCAGCGAAAAATTTTTTAAATAAATCTTACTGCAAATTTATTTTTTCTCTCTGAAGAGCGCAAAATATATTCATACGTATTTACATGTCCCGTATATTCTATCTTTGTGCGGCGCACCCCAATGAAAATGTAACCAAGAATATTTTAAGATTAATCACTGAATATTTTAAAATATCAAGCTCAAAAGGACTTATAAAATACTGACGTACGCTTTCTCTATTTATTTTTCAGGTGAGTTTGGTTTTTATCCTGTCATTTACAAGGCACACACAGACACTCGCACCGAGACACACACAGGCTGATGGCCGGGTGAGAGATAAAATTATCAAACGTCACTCGTCGTGTTCATGATTATATAAACGCGAAAGTTTTTAGCCAGCTCGAAAGATATTTGCCTCGCTTTATTTATAAAAGCTCTATATCGCGCGGTTGGGCATGTTACGAATGAATCTCCGGTGTCAAAACTATTGATGGAACGTACGGATGAGAGTCGATATACTTGATAAAAAATAGCTCCCTCAGCAGCTCGCAATGGGAGAGCTGTCAGAGCGCCGTTATTATAGTAAGCAAAATAAAAATTATTCACTGTCCGCGCGGCTATGAATCAGCGCGATAAAAGCATCATCGAGGAGAGAGAGAGAGAGGGAGAGAGAAAAAAGAAATGACCGATATCGCTTTCCTCCGAAAACGGCGCCTCGACTTCAAAGCTCGCCGAGAACACACCTTAGGCAAATCCGCATTATGCTCAAATCGCGCGCGGGCGGCTGGGATCTGCAAAGCGCGACGGAATTATTCCCTCAGAGAGCGATTTCAAAGGCGAGTTCAATCACCTCGGCGCGCGCTGCGGGAAGTTCGATCGCTAAAAATTCTCGGGCGCGCTCAAAAGAGAGAAGAAAAAAGGAGTACACGTCCCGCTCGCCGGCTAAAGGGAGCAAAGAGAAAGGGAAGAGAGAGAGAGAGAGAGGGAAGAAATAAAATTCCGAAAAGCGCTCGCAAGAGCCAAGATATACGTAAAATAACCATAATCCGTCGGCACGGCCCTCTCTCTTTCTCCCTCTATTCGTCTCGTAAATTCGACTCGAAATAAAAGTGCGCCCTCGGAAGCAAAAGCCTGCTTTGGAAAAATCCCGCTGCAGAGAGGTAGAAGAATTTCATCTACGAGGCACGCGCGCACGAGCGAGCGAGCGGGCGTTTAAACGCGCGAGAGAGACAGAGAGCGAGAGAGAGAGAGAGAGAGAGAGCCTGCAGCGGGACCGTAAAACGATTCGCGGCCGGCTTTTACGAGCGCGCAAGCTCGCGAGCATATATTATCCGCCCTCTTAATTCAGCAGCGCGCTCCCTAGCTTTCAGCCCCTTTGCAGCTCTCTCTGTGTATGGGTATATAGATAGAGAGACAGAGAGGGAGAAGGGGATGGATATAATACGTTAGAGGAGGCTTCAGAATCGGACAATCGCGCGTGCGTTTGCGGGATTTCCGAATGGCGCACTTCGCCTCGTCGCTGCGGTGTAATTAAAGCTCGATGCGGTTTCAATGCGGACGCGCGCATAGCTCGTCCCTCTCTGCGGACGGAAGAAAAGTGAAGGCGACTCTATTGTTTAAGCCCGGCTAATTTTGCGGCGAACGGTTTTTATGAAAGGACTGGCCTATTTCTCCGAGGAAGCGCTGATGCTCAATCGAGGATGTGGAAATTGGGTCGTGGATTATTATTTTTAAACCAAATGTGCCGCTTTCGATTCGAGCCTCCATTGAAGAGCACCTCTAGGCGAGCGGATCTGACTTTTTTGGCTTCGTATGCCTATTCTTGTGACTTTCGTTAACTTTGGATGGATTTTTATTTAAATTAAATTCTCTGGGTCAGGTTTATTATCGATTAGAGGGATCTAAAATACGCTCTTATCGTTGCTGAAATACTGCAAGCCGTTCAAGTCGAAAAAAATGATTTTTTATTGCTCCCCCGAACTTCTTACAAATCAGAATAAAATATTATTTTTACGAGGTCATAAAATGAATAAAAGGAGATTACCAATTCCAAACGCTTTTCGTACTTACACGTGATTTAAACTCGACTAAGTTTTACATCCCATTTTATAATCATAACATAAAAAAGAAAGTTTTAATGATCTCATTATTAGATAATCCAACTCCTGTAATTACCTCGGAAATTTTCGCAGAAATCTTACATCTACTAATTAGTTAAAAATCGAAGCCGCCCTCGCCGTGATTCCACCCAAGCAGTTCTTATTATTAAACATTTAAAAAAAAAGAAAAAAAAAAGAAAAATAAAATTGAAATCATATCTGCGGCCATTCGCGCTAACGTTCGCACGCCCATTTTCCGCAGGATAGCGACGGCTTGCAGCCCTTTCTCTTTATATACGACGAGCCGTTTTATATACGCCCTCCCGGTGCGTTTTAATGCCTCTCTCGCGCGCCCCCGGAATTATACGTGCCGTTATGCCGCGGAAGAATAGAAAGAGAAAGAGAAAAGAGATTATATGCCTACGAATCGCGACTACGTATGCGTCCTCGCGAGCTATAGATACGATAGCGACGTGCGATCTGCGGTTTCGTTAATGTTACGAAAATTTCTAAGGAAATTTATAAGTATGACTTTGTTGCGAACGAATTGTCAGTTCGGAAATGTAAAAATACTTATCGGACATATGTCTTACAAAGATATTGCTTATAATTAATTGAGTTAAGATTAATAATTCGCTTGTGTATAATAATTCAGAGAAATGAGAGAATCTGGGGCAACGCGTAGTTCTGTCAATCTGGCTGAAGCGGAAATCGTTAATAATATTACATTGAATGCAGTAGGCGAACAGTATATTGATAAATGATATTAAAAATTTCCCTCAAGTAAAGTAATTGTAAGTGTAATGGCGAATGAATATTAAAAATTTTAATACCTTTAATTCATCTCGTCATATGCGCTATGACATTTTCCGAAAAATGAAAAATATATAGAATATATTGTGGAAATTCAATTTTAAATAAAATTCGGCATTTAGTATTCGAATCCCGAAGTGAATCGTCCTAAATTTTTTACCGCATTTCTCGAATCCATCCGTTACATCGTCAGACTGTCGTCGTCGAAAATTAACAATTCATAAAATTTGCCGACACTCAGCGTAACCAAGAAAAAGATAAAAATGTTTTAAACATAAAAACTACTCTAGAGAATTCCGTGGCTATGCCCACTTTTTTCTTTACCATCTCACCGCCTCAGAGCGGTTTTTAAGACAAACCCCATCGCGCAGTTCAAAGTCAGCAGTGGGCTCAGCTGTACCTTTGTTGTTCTCTTACTTAGAGAGGGTGGGGGAAGGTGGATAGAGGAGAACAACAAAGAAAAGCACAGAGGGAGAGCGCGCGAAATGAAAAATAGAAAACTCGTTGGCTGCTCCCAGGTACATATTATATGCGTGTAGATGTATATTAGAGAGTCAGATAAGGGAGCGAGATATAGTCGCGGGAGTAGAAGAAGAAAGGCAACAAACAGAGGGAAAGAGAGAGAGAGAGAGAGGGAGAGGCCAGACGAACACAGCGGCGGCGGCGGCGGCGAGCTTTATTAGCATAGAAGCCCGGAGGCATCGACTCGAGACGAGGCCTCTTCTCCTCTTCCAATTGCACCTTGCCTACCTTCCTTTCATTCTCTTCCACAGTCGTATATACAGCCGTGCGCGCGCGTATATACGTATTCTTCTAGACTCGCAGCTTGCGCAACTAGCATTTTTTTTAACGCGCTCGCACCGGCCTCCCTTCATCTGCCCGAGTCCTTAGGTATTTTCCTTAGCACTCCATCGCTGCGCTTGTCACTCTCTAATGACAATATTTGCAGTAGCCGCCTCCTTCCCTTGTTCTTTCCTTTTTTTCAACCCTCGCGCGACACCCTCGTGCTCGCGCAGCCGGTTCATTCTCTCTGTTTGTTAAATTGTCTGTCTGCCGGAGCGACTGCGCCTCGGCGCTGTTGCGCTCTGCGAGGACTCGTACAACGAGAAAGAGAGAGAGAGAGAGAGAGAGAGAGAGTCAAGAGGTACGCATAGCGAGTGGGGTGAACGAGCGCGAGATGGGTGGGCCGCTAGGCGAGGGTGGATCGCGAGCGAATTGGATTCGAGGGAGGACGTTTACCTTGAATTTTTTTTCGCGTTTTTCCCAGCTCTGCGTCCCGTCATGAATAATTAAGCGAGCCGGTAATTGATGGTTATTCTTCTTTCGTTCGAGCATTTTCCGCTTTGTAATGAAATAATTCGTCGGATAGGAGCGCATACGGGGGGGATAGATAAAATTCCCATCAACAAAGTTAACACGCGCAATGCATAATAACGTCCGCCGCCGACACAATTCTCGGCGCTCCATAAATTTTGTCCGTGGCGTCGGCGGCGAATCATATTAATGGAAATAGACGGAATAAATAATGAAAGATGTTAATTCCGGCGCTCTCGGGAGAAGTTTCATCGCTCTCGAGCTTACGTGTATGTGGCTGCAGTTGCTGATGAAGCTCGGCGAGCGAGATTCCGGGGGGCCAGGAGCGCGCAGGGCGAAGCCTCACGGCGGGCCAAGTCTCCGGGCCGCCGAGCCGCCACCACAGCGGCACGAGTATCTAGGGAGAATCTCGCTTGGAGAGAGAAACTATAACTTGTCTAGGAGAGTGAGAGAGAGAGAGAGAGAGGGAGATTCAGTGCAACGTTGCACAATGCGTAGTGACGCGATGTTCTGCCGAGGGACATTACGGCACTCTCGGGAGTCCAGTTAATATGTCTTGCGCGCTAATGTTGGCCCCACTCCACTGCCAAGAGGAGCTTTTCCACTCCCCTTTAGCGCACTCCTCTGCCCCTCTCCCTCTGTCTGTCCTTCGCTCGGTGTTGCTATCTTTCTGTATGTGGGTCGCGGCCGAGAGCGCATATTTTGCGCGCTATAATTTCTCCCTTTTTCCGCGTGCGCGCCTCCGCCCTTCTGTGAAATATGGATGGTTGTTTGCGTGATTATAAGGCGACGCTCGCTGCTTTTCGAAATTATCTTTGGGGGGTGTTTTTCTCTTTGTTGCGAGGCTTTCCGGAGTTTCGGGGTGGATGTTGGTTTGACTTTTTGGAGAATGTGTTTTCATGATGTATGGATTGCGCGGCGTGAAATATCAACAATTGCGCTGTTTAATCCCAGTTGAATATGTAGTGTCTGATGCGAAATTGCAGTGATTGTCCATTTTATTGAAATGAATTTTTCGAACAGTAGCGAATATTTAATAGTATACTTACTTTTGGCATTATAAAATTAGCGTTGCAATTTTGGACAAAAAATTCTCAATAATTTCCCATTATTTTTACAAACGGAAAAGAGATATATGTTTAAAACGTCCGCAATATTGACAGAAATAAAATAAACGATTGGTTTGTGGCGATCAATATTTTCTCATCTTTCAAAGAACTTATTTCCACTTTTAGTAAAAATAAAGTGAACTTTCTTTTCGCATATGCAGGAATAATATGCTGCTATATATCCATTTTCGAATACATTTAATTTAAAAGCAAGATACATTTTAAATTTAATCTTTATTTCTTAAATTGAAGTAATATATATGTGTATTTATTTATGTATCATGAAATAAAAAACGTTTTTAGATTTCAAGAAATAATTCCTCAATTATTTATTGAAATTACATACAAATGCAAAGAGACTTTGCAGCATACATTTTGCATAAAAGAATATATATTTATATTATTGTAACGATAATTTATATTAATAAAGATTTATTGAATAAAGATTTAAGTAAATTTATATTTCAGAAATTCAAATAATTTAATTTTTTATAAATTGAAAAATTTTAAATCTTGTTAATTTGAATAATGAAATATTTTACTGTAAAATTAAATGAATAAATTACTAAAAATTTACTTATTGAAATTTAATGTAAATACAATATGTTATAGTTTACAATACGGCAGTGTATATTAGTTAGTGCTATTCACTGCTTCATTTTGCACTTCTTTATACGGAAAAATGATCACTAATTAGATTACAATTTATTTGGAGATTTTAGGTTTGTTACTGATCTGTTATATAGTAACATCTCTATCAATGTTTCATTGTTCTATTGTTTTTTTTTGCTATGTGAAAAACAAATTCGGAAAAACATTTTTATCACTGGGGTGTACTTTTTTTAACTAAAATAATCAACGATCAACATTTACAGTCCAATTAAACGAAACAATGCACTCTCACGCAACTAGCTTTTCTTGCTGTAAAGCGAATCACCTCGAAAAAAAAAGACATTCATATCGGCAGCCCGTCTTTGTCCAAGCTAATTGGGTACACAAGCCCACTAATCTCGTTCGACAGGTAAACATAACGAACGCGGAGCAGCCGCGCGCGCACCTATTGAAACCAATATTCGCGCGGCGTTGATTATACCCAATCGCTCTTTCCACCTTTTCCTCTTGCTCCCGAGAGAGAAAGAAAAGGAGAGAGTGAAAAGCAGCAGCTTCCATCGCATCCTTTGTTACAAAATTACTATTAGCAAGAATTTTAGCTTTTCCACAGTCTTATAAAAGAAAGAGCGAGAAAATAGCACGTGATCGCGGGCGAATAGAATCAAGAGATGTCTTCCACTTACTCTCGTACGTACACACGTGATGTATACACTCTGTCTCTAGCAGCTTGGCATCGAATTGCACGGACGGATCGATCGGCCGGCTCGCTAACTTACAAAAGGACTCTCCTGACACTCGACTCTCTTGACATGCCCGCGAAAAAGCTGCAGGAGAGCCGCGCGGAAATAGTCGGCGAAAGTGGCTGCGAAAGGGAGAGAGAGGAAAATAGCGCTTACGCGCTGGCTTGGCTAAAATCAAAAGCTCGCGCTGTACAGCAGCTCTGAATTACACGCGGATCCATTGCGCATCGTTGATTTATAAAAAGCCCGTAGTGGCTAGCTTTCGGAAAAAACTGCCGCGCTGCGTGAATTTTCCGTCGTCAAGAACGACGCTTAAGCTATTTTGGCGATTAATACCGGTCAATTCTGTATTAATCGGTTCAGCGACGCGCGTTTAACGCATTTTCCTGCCTTACTCTCTTAGCTAGCTCGAACGCATTGATTTCTAGATTATTCAACGTATATTACATTCATCATCAATATTCCCCTGTTTATTCAGAAGCCATCGAGTTTCGCAGGCGCGTCCCCAGAGTGACAGCCTCGATTCGCGAGTCCGATGATTAACGAGCGGCAATACAGCCCTCATCGCTCTCTCGCGCCATTTCCACGGCGCCTGCAGATACAGACGCGCGCGCGGCCCGAAATCGGCTCAAGGCTTTGGCGCGCTCGGTCAATGGACATAGTCGAGATGCGACATCGCCGGCTTATAACCGCGCGACTATAAGGCAAACTATCTCCTCCCTTAGCCAGAGCCTACGTCTCTATCTCTCTCTCACTCCAGAGTTAGAGCGGGGACTAGTCCCAAACTATTGTCACCCCGCCGCGTCGCACGTATACATATTCGCCACCTGGAGAGGATCGCGTGTATCGAGCTATGCGAATGCCGCGCAGAGGCGCATACCTCCGCCGCCAAATCGTTGTCTCTTGCTTGAGAATGCGGATATAGGGAGGCCAGCGGAATGCCGCTGGCCCGAGTTCTGTCCGTTAAGCCTGACGCTCGCCGCCTGCGAATGTGTGTGTCTCTGTCTATGTATATGCGTGTGTGTATACGCGCGCAGTGGGCATTAATTCGAGCGTTTGATACAAGTTTGCGAGGGCTAGGGCCGCGCGCGCGGCAGCAGTAACCCGCTGAACTATATACCGGCGCGAATAAATATGCCCTCGCGCCCGTATATGTACTGCTCGCGCTGCGGAATATCACGGCACAAACGCGGCCATTGTTGCGCGTACGCCGCTGCGCCAGAGCAGGAGAGCAAGCTTAATTGTTGTTGAAAATTGGTTCTCGAGTTCTCGCGGCCTGCGCTGCCGTTTGTGCGTGAGCGGATCTTTTGCTCTGCTACCCCGCGCCCGCCTCTATGTATACGCCGACTCGCTGCTCTACGCGGCGAAAAGGAATTTGTTGAAATTTTTTTGTTGCTAATTCTGTTTACGTATAATGGATCGCGGGCTGCGGGCATTGTTCCGCGGCATTCTTTGCGCCGTGAATATAAAGCCCGTAATCTTCATTATTTTATAATGAAATTCCGCAATATTTTTACCGAATAAAAGTTGCGCTACAGCCGCTTTATTTCCAACTTCCGGTTCAATGATTTTACACAGATCCTTTTTACGCGGCGCCGGCGAGAAGCTGGGCGCGCACAGCGTGTTTATGCGCGCGTATACGCGCAGACGAGCCTATATACATTCGCGTGATTGCGAACGCGAGCAAGCGCAGATACGCGCGTGTATAATACGATTATGTGCCCGATGCTGGAATAGAAAATTCCACGTATAGGTAGGGCGAAAAGCCATTGTTATTCGGGGCTGCGCGCGTATCCGCCCCGCTTGCGCTTTGCGCATTCTCGCGCGGAAATTGTGCGGATTCTCATGTTTTTGTCCCGAGTTTTTGGAAAATCCGAGGCTCTATGCGTTTTTCGCTCTCTTGGCTCTTTCGAAATTCAAACGAGACGCGCTGCAGTTTCCTTGAGCAAGCAAATCTAATTGGACAAATGTTTGTCCCGTTGTAACGAGCCGTGCAGAATTTCCTTTCGAGTAGAGCTCCTTGCTTGTACCTCGTAACAATTGCAGCGTGAGCCCTTTGTTACAGCTACGTAAACACCTGGATTAACGCAGTCAAGTAACTTAATTTGATCTTGGAATAGACTGTATTTGATATTGAAGGCTCGCTACCTCTGTTATGTATGCACTTTGATATTTCATTGCGATTGTGGATTAATGACTTATTTAGAAATTAGTCGAGCTTCGTTGAATTTCCGTGTTTCTCGATCGTCAATATAGGAATCTATTACAATGAGCAACGTTTCACATCATGTTTACTTATTCAAGCGTCTTCCATATAACTTCTCTGGCTCATGCCGAATATATCGGCATCTATTCTGGAAGCTGGGAGTCTGGCAAGTGTCGCTAATTAGCAGCAATTGCCGCTGAGAAATCGACGGGCAAATTAGAGCTGATGTCGGGATCAAAATAGCATTGGATATAAATTCCGTATAATCGATGGATGAATATTATCCTCAAAATCAAATAACTAAAAATTTCGTTTAGGTTGTGCTTTGAAAAGGCTGATTAGAGCGACGTGAATGTATAAAAAGTAATTAGAGCCTCTGCACTTTTATTCTTCGTTAATTAAAAAACCTATAAGTTCTTTAGATTGTGAAATTTCGAATTTATTTTTCAGCAAAAAAGTTGAAAATTGAGCCAATTTAAAGTTCTGAAAAAGTGCACTTAAGACTGAACAAAGTTTCTCAACTGATTATTTTTACATAGACTTAAAGCTTTATCCGTTTTCGAAAAGCGACTTTGAAAGCCATTAGCTCGACTTTCGTCAAAGGGTTAAACCGGCCAAATCCCTCTCAAACTCCTTTCATCATAATCCCTCGATTTTCAACTACAAAAATGAACACAACCCTTATAACTCTTCATCCCACCGCGGCGAGCTTGACTTATCTCCATTACCTGTCCATTACGGCGAGCTCAGAGCCCTGGTAAACAGGGAAAAAAAAGAAAAATTTGTAAAATTAACCAGCAGTCGGACCAGCGTCGCGTTGCTCCTGCAAAGGGAGCGCCGGAAAAATTACAAAGCCTCTCGCTAGTAGCTTAATGGTGATAATAATAAAACAACGTCAAGATCTTAATGAAAATATAAAGGAGCCGCGCGGCGCGCAAAAAGGGGCCGACGAGAGAAAGAGTAGGTGCTGAAACAACGGCGGCAAGGTGGGGAGGAAGGTGGAAAAAGGAAAAAAAGGGAAGCTCACCGGACGACGGTATACACAAGCTCGCAAGCTCGCGTGCTTCTCTTTTTTTCTCTTTCTTTGAGCGGCGCGCTCGCCTCGCCGACAGAGGAAAAGAGTTTGCCTCTTACATCCCTTTTCTGGAGAGAAGCAGCGTAGCTGGGCGGAGATACACACATAAAAATCCTCAGAAATGGATGAATCCTCCCGGTGCGTTTAAGCCCGGAGCGCGCAGGACCGCGTAGACCGCTGAAAAATGCCGCAAAGTGCTCGTTCTTCCACTTCTTCGTTCCTTCCTTTCGCTCAGCCCGGACTCTCCCGCTGGCTTGCGCAATTTTTTCTCCGCTTCTTATGCGCTTTCTCGCGGTGCATACGCCGAGGAGCTGTACACGCCGGCTTGACGCGGGCCTTGGCACGGCCGCCAAATTTTATTAGACCGCGCGAGCGATTTTCGCGGCTCGATGATTTAATGGATTGCGCGAGCAGCCCTTTATCTCTCCCATCTTTTTGCCTCGGCGGAGCTATTACGAAATTAGCCCCTCCTCCCGCGCTCGGTGAGTGATTGAAAAATTATAGAGCGCGCGCGCCTCGCGAATTTGCGTGTAAATATTTGAGGCGTTGCGTGTGTGGCTCGTTTCTTTTTTTTTGTGTACGAGGAGATCGATCACGAGCGCTCTCGAAAGTTTTTGCGTGCGCTGAGAGAGAGCGAGGAAGCGAGAGAAATTTTTTGCGCAATTTATTTTATTTTTGTAAAAACGCAGCGATAGGGGCGCGCGCGCGCGCGTGTGTCCTGGCATCGCGAAGTTTGCGGAAAAGTTGTGTGCACTGGCACGATATCAAGAGTAAATACGACTTTCACGTGGGGGGCAAGGAATAAAATCGAAAATAAACACGTTGCGCACGGCTCCAAGTGGCTTTATCGCGAGCTCCTCGTTAATTGACCAGATTGTTTGATCTATCAATTAACCGGCTGAAATCAGAAGCCTTCTACATAAAACTCAACATTAATAGCATATGTCAACTCGCCAGTTTCACGGCTCGCAAGATCCACAAACGAGCTCGATAAACTTACACGAGGCGTCGATGTAACGAAAGCACGCGCAACTCATCACGCAAATCGAAACATTCGCCCTCTCTCTCTCTTGAGAAACTAACACGTGGGCGGCATAGAGAGCGGGAAATCGTCGCACCTCCAGCGAGTGCGGGGCGCAATCGAACGCCGATTCATAAACAGAGGCGCATTCTCGATCCTGCGAAACTTGCGCCTCGCCTTACATCGCTAACGATCCCGTCGCGCGCTGCTGCAGCGCGCCAGTTAGCGGCACATCGCGCCCCCCGCTAACAAAGCCCAAGCGCTCGGCATCAGACCGAGCGAGAGCGAGCTTAGGCAAACACCAAGTCGGAATTCAATCTAAATACGTGCCGGCACGCTGAGGCTGCTGCTGTATATACGGAGCCGGCTAGAGGATTGGAACTCGTCGTCGCGAATAGTCGAGGCACGAGCTACTTGCCTCGGCGCGGGCTTAATTGAAGCCCGGGAACGAGGAGACGCGCCCTGGCCTGAGCGATGTTTAGGGTGCGCTAACTGCAGCGAGCAAGTTTCAAGCTGGAGTGAAATTCTCACTCTACGCTCGGCTGAGGAGGGAGCGATTTGATTAAGGAAAAGTTATTTTGCCGGCTTGTTTGGGATTGGTCGGCCCGGCGGGAACTTAAATTTTATAAATGTGTTTCTTAATCTTGTGGGTTCTGCTTAATGCGTCTTGGTGAAATTTTGCGTTTTGATGAACTAAACGTTTAAATGACTGTTTAGATGAATAAATATTTTTTAATAACAAGTATTTGAGCATTTGTACTCTTTATTATACCGTTTTTTTTATTTGGATAAAAAATCGTGCTGGAATATTTATTTGAATTGCAACATTTTGTTCATATGCAACTCATAGTTCAGTTCATCAATCAATTTAAATGAGCCTTAAATTGTTCTATTTATTTTTTTTTCACCACAAATTTAACGCACACCATTCCTAACCGCGAACATTAAAAGAATCCATTCGAAAAAAAGAAGCTCCATAAAAACGCAGAACCCTCACTTACGAAGCTCATCGGGCAAAAAATAAAACGAGCTCCGTCTCGCTGAGTCTCGTAAACTATCCTCGAAACGAAGGGTTTTTGCCCCCATAATGCATGCGAAATATGTATATATACACGCGGCCTCTTCTACACGCTCGCTCGCTTTTACGCATAAGCCCGCGGCAGGATTTTCGAATCTCCCGCGGCAATCTTCGCTCTCTCTCTCTCCTTCTTTGCTCCGCCTTTGTCGTTTCGCCTTCTCTTATCGGATGCATCTCGCGCGGAAACGCGCACTTCCACACGCACCTGAAGCGCCTTTTGCCTATAGGTGTGTCTTCTGTTGCTGAGTTATGAGCTTTCGTATGCGAGAGAGGGAAAATGTAGAGATGAAGACGTAGAGGTATCTGCAGATATTATGAGAGAAAGTAGTTTATTGCGCAGTTGGCTTCGAAAAATTCCACGCGCCGTTCAGTCGGTAAGGTTGAAGAAGGGATTTTTGAATGAGTAAATATAGAATTTTTTTGGTGATATTCGTGGGAAAAAATTTATTGCAATACTTTGAAAATTTTTATTTGTTGCTCCCCCGGCATAAACGAGTTTCAAAATAAACGTCCTAAAAAGTTTCGAAATTCGGTTCTAAAACTAGAGCGGCCGTATGTCGCCCGGGCGAGTGGATTGCAAAAAAAAATGTCGGCCGATGTGTCCTACACGAAAATTCCCGATAAAAAAGGTTATCTCCGCAGCTTTACTGCAAAACCGATAGTTTTCCCGAATGAACAAAAAAAAAAAAAAAAAAGAAAAAAGACGGCCGCGCGCAGTGTCCGGGGTAAAAGTTTTAAAAAGCGATAAATATGAAGTGTTTTACGATAAAAGTACGGGGCCTCAAACACGTGTGTGCGCGGGTAACACGGGGCACTTTTATCGCAAAACACTCCATATTTACCAACTTTGAAGAACTCGGCTATCTCTGCCCCCCGTTTTTTTCGTTAACCCAGCGGCCACACATCACCCCCCGGCGCGTATATAAATAACCAGAGAGGGCCGCTTGCGCGATTTGTCTCCCCGCGCAATAATCAGAGCAGCTTGCGCCCTAGCGATCAATTAATTTCTTCGCGCCGGCAGAGTAAATTATTCGGCGAGTACGTTTACGAATTGCTCACGCCCACGTCGTACAGTGTGTGTACGTACGCGCGAGCGCGTATTATATTAGCGAAGTCGAGGGAGAGCGAGTCTATTGTTCTCGGGCGTTTCTCACTCGGCTGGAAGGCGAAATTTTGGTGCTTTATGCGCGCGCCAGCCGCGCCGACTATTATGCACCTCGTCCTCGTTCTCGGGATAAGTCGTACACGCTGCACGCGTGATTTAATAATCGAAGTCAGCTTGGCTTGATGTACGGTATAAGCTCAAATGCAAGGGTGCTTACATTAATGAGAGATTTTTTTTCGAGCTGCTTTTTTTTATCCCTAGATGAGTGGAGAATGTTGGTGGAAAATTTTAGTGTATGTTGGGGATACGCGGGTTCTGTTTTTACTGTTATTTCCAACTTCCGAGAAAGCTCGTGTTACGATTGTGTAATGAAAATTTTTTGAAGCAAAAATTTGTATGAATTTTAGAAATTTTATTATTATTATTATTATTTTTCTAATAATAGTGGTAATAATATTACAGTAGTACGCAGTTAAATGTATTTAGTATTTCATAATTCATTAAAATTAACGTACAATTTTCGTAATGTAAGTACCTATTTGCCATCAAGGCGCTGCCGCGCCTTTTAATATAATAATAGCATTGAAAGAAGGATTTTTTTTTCGTCAAATAAGTTTTTCATAACTATTTGATTTTCGTAAAATACCGATTCACTTACGTACGATTTTCGTCAAATACGGACAAAATTACGAAACATTTTTAACTGTGTATATTACTTTACTAATTAACCTTTATTAAATTTAGATACATTTTTTTTATTGAAGGAAAAATGTCACAGTTATTAATCTACGTTAATCAATATTATCGGACAAATTTTTTAACAAAACTTTTTTTAAATTACGAACAATTCTTTTTTGTTACTGTTAAAATAAACGAATAAAGATAAGAATTTAATTCGGAAAATGATTGTAATATTAAGCTTTGTAACCTCGACTATAACTATAAGCCAACTAATGTTTATTACACATGAGGGTACATGAGTACCGCGCTGTAGTATCGTTTCATGAATTTTAGAAGAGCGAAGATTGCGCCGCTTCAATTTCCGGCCGTGATCGTATAAGTCGATGGCAAAACATACTACGGCCGTACTGATAACATACCAAGACCCATTCGCTGTAAACACAAACAACGAGTAATAAAACTTTAAATTTTATGAATAATATAATTTGCAATTGCTTGGTTTTGCAAAACTTATTTCTAATAAAATCTACTTTTGAATAATAATCTAATTTCATGCATCATTAAAGTGTCCATTATCATTCAAAAATTGTAATCCTAATAAATGAATGAATGGAAAAGACTGCATCACCTTCAAAAGCATTAAAAAACGTTCCGCGAAACGCGCGAAAAACCAAACCCAAACAAACATCCAGAAACATCTGGCAGGCAAATCGAGGCCACCTCGTCTCGAAGACCGATCGAATTCGGGCCGCTGCTCGTTCTTTAAAAAAGCCGCAGAGCCGTATACACATCCTCGCGCAGCCCATCAGCGAAGATTCGCACGTGAAATAAACAGCTGGGATCGATCGATTTATAAAACAGACGGCGCGGAGGAAGGACGGCCCAGACAGAGTGGAATCGGGAAGAGCATCCCAAGGAGCCGTTCCGCGCGCGCACGAAACTCGAGAGTGCGGAGGCTATTCTCGGCGTAAATATACCCAGCTCACGTAGACGCGGCCGCGTGGCTAGCGCGATTTATATTTTGCGTTGCCCGCCGCGCGCAATTTTCCCTTAACGGTTCACTCGCACGATAGTGTGTGTGTGTGCGCGCGCTATCGTATTCCGGGCGAAGAGCTGCACACCGAAAGTGGAAGCTTTTTGTGCTGTTTACTCTCGTTGCCCGGCTTGGCATATAGCCTTCTTTTTCGCCCTCGTGTCCGAGGGAAAAATCATTGCTCGATCTCCGCGCGAGCGCGCCGGCTAAGAAGTTTATCGTAAATTGATTTCGCCGCGGAGAGGGCGCGGAATTGCAAAAAATAAGTTGTTAAACTTACTTCGTAATCAATTAAAACTCGGGCGTCAGCTCGCTCTGGTCTCCTTCTCGCGCGCCGCTTTAAAGTTCCTCGAGTGTGTAATCGATTGGAAGAGATCGTTTCAAATGTTGCCGAGGAAAAAAAAAACACGAAATTGTTGCGGAAACCGGCTGGATTGCCGCTCGCCGCGTAAACTGCAAGTAGTTTTGTTTGTGCGCTTTACAGAATATCGATTTTATGGAAATATCAATGTTTATTTTTTTGAAAATACAAAACGAGCGCCGAACTTCGGCCTGCCTTTGATATTACATTAAATTCTGCAATTATTGCATAAACAACGTTCCGCATAAATTAACGCGATATCAAACGCGACTGTTATTACTCTATCTTTTCGATCAACGATTCTCCGTAAACAAACCGTCCGCCCATGCTCCCGCAATTTTCCCTCGACATTCTCTTTTAACAATCGAAAGCGCCGATACCGCGAAATTAATTAAATCGCGCGGGCTCATCAAGGCTCCGCCACAAAAGACCTTTCAGAGCCCCGCCCCCGATCGCAAAATTTCTGTTCGTCATCCCGGCCTGCTAATCGACCTGCATTAGCCCAAATCCCCGGTAATTCCGTCTAAAATTATCGCACCCCGCGCAGCTCTCGGTACAAGAGAAGTCGGCTAAATTGACTGTGGCCCATCTCCCGGCCGACTTCTTCGTGCGACCGCGACGCGCGCGCCTGTCTCTGGAGGCTAGCCTGGGAAAGCGAGCGGCAGTACGCAGTTAGGGGACGCAGCGTTGACGCCGCGGAGTGTGGAAGAGAGAGGGAGCTGAGTAATTCACACCGACTCCCCGGTGATTTCAACCGACGCCAGACGTATACGCGCAGCGGAGAGTCTGCTGTTTACACGAGGATGCGGGTATTCGAGCTGGACGGTTCTTGGGATTTTTTTAGGTGGGAGTATAGGTTGTTTTTAGTGATTAGGGGGCGTAATTTAGGAGTTGGATTATTCGGATGATTGGAGGATTGAGTTTCTTTTGTGCTGATTTTTTTTCGGTGGATTACGGTTATATAGTATTTGTTGGCAAGGGAATGAGTTTGTTTTCAGGCAAGCGACATATTATATTAATTCGCTAAAAAAACTGAAACAAATACGCGTCGCGCCGATTTAATGTTATTCAATTTAAGTCAACTGAAATTAATTAATCATTATTAAATAAACGCTGCGCATAAAATAAATTATTTATCCATGTTTGTTTTCTATCTACAATCGAGCGAAGTATACAATGATTAATTATTGGTCACTGCGCTCCAAATAAATTGAAAGCTGCGTGAAAATATTAAAACCCGATTTCCGCAACTAAAGAACATTATAGTTTCATGATCATTCAAGCTTTCTTATCCCGAATCAATCAATCATTCAATAATCAATGATTGACACTCCCAGTAATCTCCGGCATCCAACCAGCATCATGTAAAACGGTAAAAAGCCCAAAGTCCCAGTTTACGCTCGAACCGCTCGCTCTTCCAAATCTATTCACAAGACGATTAATTACACGCTAATCAAAACAATATCAATCAAACTTTCCTCCTCCTTCGATAAAATAAGGAACACCGAGATATCCATTAATAATTGCCACAATCAGAATTCCCGGCCAGGATCGTCGTCCCCGTGCGCAAGCGACAAACAAGCATAACCGCTGTGTATATATTTTGACTGAAAGTGATCGACGACTCTCGGGGCTCAATTAAATCCGCGGCCCGTGCGCAAGCTCGCTGAATGGGTAAATGGATAGAGGGAGAAGAAAGCAGCGCGGTTCGTTTCATTTTTCTTGAGGTTTACGCGTTGAGAGAGAGAGCTTCTCTTCCTCACGGAGCGAACGCACTCGTATTACTCTTCGGTTAATTCGCCTCTCTCTCTCTCTCTCTCTCTCTCTCTCTACTCTTTCTATTCGGGAGAGATGCAGCTGCTTTGAATTCGGAATCCCCACAGGCGCCTGATGTATGTGATGCCCGCCCACCCGATACGAATTTGGAAGAAAGTCACGGCAACAGTGCTCGCTCTTTTTCTTACTCTTCTACGTTTTCCTCTTCTTTCTCCTCCTTATCCTCTACGCTAACCACTCGGTGCGAGTATCCGTTTCGTTTTTTCAGCGGCTCGATCGTTTCGCCTCTTGGCAAACGAACCGTTGGAGAGATCGCACATGCTTATTCATATAGGCTTGAGTTTATTCTATTCTGAGAAATGAAGTACACGCATTAGGTGTGCGATTCAAACATTTGCTCATCTTGATAAATATAGCTTAATGCAATCCGTCGTTTGATATGCGCTTTAAAGTGTTTATTCAAAACCCAGATTTCTGGGGATGATCGCCGTAAATTCCGCGACTTATGATGTACGAATTTACTTTAATCGTTCTCTAAAACATGTCTGAAGGATTTTCCTCTCTGTATAAATTGGGCTTTGAAGTGAAGGTTTTGCCTGCTCGTTCATGTTTTAGAGACGTAGTTTGACTCTAGACTCAAAAATGCGAAATGTGGAAATAAAAAATTTAAAATCTACATTTTAAATTTTTATAAAGATAAAGATCAAAATGTAGATTTTTACTTCCAGATTTCACACTTTTGTGTTCATAGTGTTGTATAACTTACAAATTATCCTGATAGAAAAAAATTCACCATTTTTGAGTAAAATTTTTTCACAACGCATGTTGAATTGGAGCTTATCCAAAAACACTAGAAATATTTTGTACAGAAATTCTGCTTAGAAATATGATCAATTTTTCCTAGTACATATCTCCATTCCAATAAATACAAAATTTTTTAAATCCGACACTAAAGCTCCGCTTTCATAACAAATCCATTCGTTCATTTCTAGGAATTCGCTTTTTCATCTTTCCGTAAACGCTAAAATTTCCACGAAGCTCCAAGCCATCTCTAAATGGGCGAATACGTGAAAAGGGCATCACTGGATTTCCCGATCTTGTTGCTCTTCCGCACTTTGATTCAAAGCGCGCACGCATACACATACCTATATGTACACTGGTGGCACGTATGGCACTGAAATATATAGGGCGAGTCTCTCTCTCTCTCTCTCTCTCTCTCTCTTCCTCTCGCACCTACTGACTTTGTTATGTGCGGTTTGGAAATGTCCTCGGGGTGCACTACTCCTCGCCGAGTGTGCGGATGCATTTCAGCGAGAGATATCCATCTTGCGGGAGTTCGCGGAGCGCGCGAAAAGGAATGAAACTGCGCCGCGAGGGATGAGGGGGGTGCGATGGGGGAGAGACGTGAAAACAAGTTGGATGAAATGGAGAGCAGCAGCTAACGATATTAATACTTCATTTTTGTTGAAAAATTTCGAGATCGCGGTTTTGCAATGCAAACCTGCTTTTAATTTCAGTTTGTTTTTGTTGCTTGTAACATGATAAATATGGTATATGGAATACGATAATGACCGAAGAAATAAAGTATATTTTTGCCGAGACGCAAAAACACAATGACCCATACTTCAGTTAAAAGAAGCGTATTTGTTACCACTAAAGCCACAAAACGCATTCCTGCATCATAAATTTTCAAAAATATTGCCCGCTTACGAAAACATTATTTTTCTGAAAAATCACAAAATGAAAAAAAGGGCGAAAGAAAGCTCGGTGGAAGGAGATACAAGTCAAGATAGAAATATCCAAGCGAGCTTTCGGTCAGTGCCGAGGCAGCAGCAGCAGCAGCAACAGCAGTAGCAGCGCGCTCGCTTAAAATGGATGAGATCCTCAGCCGGCTGAGCCGAGGCTGAGCCGAAGTTGCGGCGTATCCGTTCGCGTCCTGCAGCAGTAGTGCAGTACACGAGTTGGATTATTCGTGCGCGGCGCGGCGACCCCGTCGGGCATCCCGAGGCTATTTGTCAAAGCACTCTCAAAAAAAAATTTACGCGCGTGCTCCTTTTCCCGCAGAGCTTGAAAATATTCGATGGAGTTGCGTGAGTAACGGATGCTTGCCGGAGAGTTGCATTTTAAAAGCATAGTTTGGATTAAAAAATAGTTTTTTTCGACAGACGAGCTGGAAGGTGTGGATTATGCTTTTAGGAGAAAACATTGCATATTATATTTATGTGAATATTTTTTATAATGCGGAAAGAAATTTTACATTTTAATTGCGTCATTCTTTTTTAGCTAATAAGTAGAATGAAAAATATAAAAAGGTTAGTACTGAGTTTTACGAGCTTTTAACATAATTTAGGGCAATGCATTTTAAGAGCGAAAACCGAAGTATGCTCTTTGTATATTTTAAAACACTCGAAGCTGCAAGCTCGTATTCTGCAATATTATTTAACAGTTTATTTTCATATCCTTCATCAGAAAAGTGAACAATTTTGTAAATCATTTTTTATACGTAATGTTAAACTTCTTAACAAGTAAAATAATTAACATTGCCATTAGTTAGTTAATTATTAACTATTAATAATTGTGGCATGTAGCTAGCTCATAATTAAAACTTAGTTCTGATAAAATTTAAATAATAAGCATTATTACAAGGGAATACAAAAACAGTTAAGTTTCATTTTTAATAAGCAACAGCAGAAGAATTGCAATTTTTTCAAGAAATCGTCTTTAAACTTTTTTATTAAAAAAAGTTTTTGAATCACAATATTATAATTAACTGAGTTATAATCCACAATATTCCGTCAACTCATGGTATATAATAATGGATTTTATTATTTCCATGAGTTACACTGATATAGTTCGTTTAGGCATTTGCAACAACCAATCGGATCAAATGATATACTATATAATACATTAAAATCTATTTCTGTAGTGTTGCGAACCATTTTGAATATTAAATATTAAAAAACATCAGCAGAACCCGTTATTATTTCATAAAATGTTCTTTATGCAAAAAGTATTCAAAATTTAAATTAACTTCTTTACCTGCAAAACATAAATATAAATTACACATACTTAATCGAAAACCAAGTTGAAAAATATGATTCATCCCAAAATCGCGCATAACATTAATAACGCAAACTACCATGCGTTCAGCCTCGAAAAATCATAAACATCTCAGCCCACCCTTACGTCGTTAAAAACTTCTCCAAGCCACCCTCACCGCTCTCCTACCCCAGCTCCGGCAACGTAGGGCAAAAATAAACTTTTGATTTCCCGTAAACGCAGCTGCGCAGAGCCTCTCTCTTATGCATACAAAGAGGTAGGCAAAACAAGCTCGCTAGGGCCCCGTGTCTCGCGGGTGTTATTCCATCGAGCTGGCGCGGCGACGGCGCGGTTATCGCACGAGGGACGCGGCCCTCCCTTTTCGCGCGCGTGCGGCGCGAGTGTCAAGCCTAGGAGAGATTTCATTCAATTTGAGCGTTCGGCTCTCGGGAGTATACACCGAGAGCTTGTCTGGGAGTGTACACGCAGACAATTTTCCCGTGCGAAAGTGGGTCGAGCCCCGAAGAATGGCAGCCGTCTCGCGCAAAGAAGAATAAGAAGAAGAAGCGGCCGGGAGAGAGAGAGGAAGATTCGTTTCGCGCGGAACTAGGTCGTTTGAGAGCTCGCCGGGCCCGGCGGCTGCTGCTGCAACGGCTCCTTTCTCGCGCTGTCTTTGTCTTCTTATCAAAAGCTCTGTCTTAGGCCGGTCATCGCGGCCAGATAGCGCGCTGCAGGAAAAAGCGAAAAGGTTAAAGGCTAGCTGAGCCGAGCGGGGCTGGCCAGCCTCGGGCTCGATCTTGATAAATATTTACGACTTTAGCGCGCATATACAAGGAGAGAGAAAGAGCGACGGTGTATATACCTGGCCGCTTGGTTGCTCGAGCGCCCTAAAGTCTCCTTGTGAGAGCCCCTCGGAGAGAAAGCGCCCCGGCTCTTTCCGTCTCTCTCTCTCTCTCTCTCCGTGCGCTCATCGTCGTCGTGTCTTGAGAGAGCAGTGCACGAGCAGTGCCGAGTCTTCTGATCCTACCTCAGGCGTGCGCGCTGTACAGTTCTTCGGTGAGCGAGGTATAACGACCTAATCTCCCTCAAGACAAATAAGATCCACTGAATCCGAAAGGACCTTGCGCAAGGGTATATAACTGCCGTGCTCTCTCGCCTCGAGTGTAGTAGGTAGTCGGCGGGAAGGTGTAATATCTCGATGTTTCCAGGAGCTGGAGAGCGAGTTGTCAGAGTGGAACAGCGCTGAGAGTGGCTCTATGCTTGTCGTTTCCATTTCGTTGACGGGATTTATAGGCTAGATGCGGGAAGAGGTGCGGTAGGCTTGCTTCGTTCGTCGACTTTTGTGTACGAGGTTACCGATTGTATTTAAGTATTATTGAGGAAGGTAACATTTTTTAATTGTGATTCGAAAAGTTATTTGAGATGTTACAAAATACGTAAATATAAATTTCAAATGTTACTTTTTCTTCTACTGAATAATTTGAAATACATTAAATCATTAGGAAATTGCATAATCTTGTCTTACCATAACTGACTGATCCTACTGATTTCTAGAATTGTTCAAACAAACAATCACTCAAACTCGCCTAATAAAAAAAACATAAATAAAAATTACGAGCTTCCTCAATCTACAAACTCAGAACCAAGTTTATCTCACCCAAACCCCTCACAATCGTCCGCAAGTTCACTTCGTTCCAAAGCTCACAGCACTCAACTTCATCAAAAGCCGCGTGTCTCTCCCCGCGCGACATCAGCGAGTCTATGTCGCGCTTGGCGCATCGATTGACGGCAAACTACACTAAAGCTCCCGCGAGACAGCTCTTAAAAAACACTCGAGCCTCCCTTCAGTGCGTATGAATATCATCGGCGCGCGAGCGCGCCTAAGTCAAAGTGCTTATCGCGCGGTATGTACGCCTCGAATATATATTCCGTAAGCGTCTGCAAGCTCGGGCGCTTGAATATCGAGGCGCGACGGGGCGAGCTTTTTTCCCCGCGCGCGCACTCTGATATTCTTGCGGATCTCTGCGACTGCGTATGCAGATTGGATCGGCTCACGCCGGGGCTTAAGCTCCGACTTTTTTCCTAGCGCCGGTTTTAACGGATTCGAGAGCCTAGGCTGTCATGGATATTCGGGGGGCTGGAGTTTTTTTTTGAGCAGATTATCGCGAGAGTTCCTTTCTTTTTTGGTTTTGCTTGTTTATCGCTTTATGTTTTGGGTTCTTTAAATTTGTCCGCGTGGTCGAACGTTTGTTGATTTGAAAAAATACATGGATTTTACGGTAAATTGCAAAATCGAGCGTAACAAAAGCTAAAAGTGCAATTTTTTCGTGAAATAGGTATATCTGTATAGAAATACAGATCTCTATTTTGTTTTGATATCCGATGTTTTTACTTCGAATTTTTTTATAAATCAAAATATGTTTATCAAAGTTTTATTTTACTCGTGAAATTCTCGTCCAGCTGCAGATTGCCGTTCGGCCGCTATTTTTTTAATAAAAACAGAACCACCCTTTTAATTTGAAAAAACACGCGAATTTTTTCCAACAACAAACCCGCAAAATTAATCCATCACTACAAATAATCCCCGAGCCATTCACCCGCCCCTTTAAATTCATTCATCCATCTTCACCCCTTCTCACTTATCCATCCTCCTCCTTGAAAATATCAGGAAGTAGAGCGCGCGTCTCGGTGTACAGCTCAGCGCAGCTCGCTCATCCCTTAGCTGTCGATACACTCAAACCCATCGCAGCAGCTCGTCCTCACGTGTAGACAGCTCGCACTATATTCGCGGCGTCGCTGCGCCTGCTCGATTCGTATTCCTCGGCGCACGTGGAATATTACATTTGCTACGTGCCGTCGCCGCCGCGCACGCAGCCACGACTGCACTTCTCCGTCCTTCCTTTCAGTTCTTTACCGCGCGCAAGGCTATACGCAGCTACGAGGGAACATAACGGGGCCGCTAAAGCCGACGCCGCGACTTCACGTGCTCCTAAGTGCAGGACGATGTAATTACGCGATAAGGACTTTTATGGCATTTCGCCGCGCGACCTGGAATCCTCCTTTTTGCTCACGACCACAAGCAGCCCTCGTGAGCGTGCGTGTGTTTGTGCATGAGTGGGTGGCTGCGTGTATGAAAAAGTAGTGATTCCACAAAGGACAAATTTTTCAAACATAACCGAGGAGCGGCCGCACGCTTAGCTACACGTGTTAGGCTCGATTGTGTACTCGGTCGTTAACGGGCCGTCAGACTACCTTATTTAATAATCAATGTACGCAGGACGAGAAGTATAGAAAAGCAGGCTCGAGAGGTCAGTGGCTTTTCCGGCTGCACGCGAGCCGTTCGCCCCGTATCCGCCTATACGCGTATGTGCACATATCGAGGGGTAGAGAAAAAAGCCGCGCCGCGAAAATTTCGCTCTCAACAAAGCTCTCCCGGGCAGCTGTTTGCACGTCGCTGCTGTCAATTACCCGCTCCGCGCTGTGCTTAGCCGCGGCGGCATCGTCATTTATTCAGGCGTGGAGTGAGAAAGGAGAGCTGAATCTGCGGGCGAGCTTTTTTTTTTATGGGCGTGTGCGTGCACTCGGTATGATTTGTCGCTTATGAATATATAGATGCGCGATTTATCGCAAAAGTGCAGCCGAGCTTGCGCCGGGGCGTCTTTAATAATGTAGGATGCGCGGACGCCTCGCTGCCGGTTGATTGAAAAATTCGTATCGCGCGCGCGCCGCGAGTCTGAATATTTATGCGTTTAACGCTTCAATCGTGTCGTCGCGGCCTGGTATATCCGCTTAAATGATTCGACGCGCGGACTGAGATTGGTGTGAGGGGTTATAAAATTATTTTAATGCTGGGGCTTAGAATTGGGGCGTTAGAATTTAAAGTGTAAATTTGATGGATGTTTTTTTAATACTTTTATAAAGTCTGTTGAGGAACGTTTTTAACGGGTCACAAAAAGTATAATCAGGGAAGTTAATTAAGTCCCTTGAACGGCCTTTCTTAGACGCTGGCTGGAAAAAAATATTTATCTTTAAAACAAAAGCTCGGGGGCCGAGTGATTAAACATTTTCCTCAAACACAATTATTTACTAAAACTTTTTCCCACGCGAAAAGCGGCGGCGGCAGCTCCCGAGCGCGCCAAATATGAAGTTTGCACGCTCTCGCAAAAAAGAGTGAGAGTGAGAGAGAAGGGGCGAGAGAGAGAGAGAGAGTCAACCTCTTTTTTAATCTCCGCGCGTAGCAAAATGCAGCGACTAAACTAATTACGCCCCATTTCCTCGGCGCAACAGCAGCGGCAAACTGGCTCGGAATAAAAAAGAAGCGAGAAAAACAAGAGGACAATCCAGGCTAAACAAAAATACAAACTTCCAAAATAATGCCCCGACGTTTAAAGACTAAAGGCGCGCTCCACTCTCTCGCTCAATTTTAGCATTTCAAATTCACTCCCACCTTCTCGCATCTGAAAACCTCGCGAGTATACACCTCGCGCGTATAACCCGCTGCTTCTTTCTCCTTGCGCGCACTCGATCGATCTCTCTCCATCTCCATCGCGCGGACTTTTATTTTTTCCTCCGCGGAACCGAGTCACGACGTGCGGCCGGGTTATACTTCAAGATAGAACCGCTTGAATCTCCTTCTCTCTCCATCAGTGCAGGTTGCAGCACTCGCGAGATATTACGCCGGGCCATTATATACATGGTGGTCGTGGGCGGGTGAGCGCGCTCGATGCTTTTACGGCGCGGGCCCTCGGCGATTACGCGCGCGCGTCTTTTTCGATTCAATTAGCGTTTAATGCGCGTTCTCCGGGTAAGATAGAGCGGGAACTATGGAATTATGCCCGGGAGAGCGCACGAGTGTATTATCGAGGGGGAAGCTGCGGGCGATCGGAGAAGGCACGAATGCGGAAAGAAATGAGGGAGCGGAGGGGGGAGATTCTTTAGCTGGATAATTGTTAAGTACTCGAACGTTTTTGTTTTTCTTGATGTTGATGAATTAGAGCGTGGAGCGAGTGGGGTTATTATAAGAACGAGAGGGTTCTTTGGTGAAGAGTTTAATAAAATATAATTGTTTTTTTAATTAACAAATGACACTTAATTATTTTTTTTTTTTAAGATTCAAAAAAATATCTATTGTGATGGGTCGACAAAGTAAATTTGTTACGTTACTTTTGTAGAGTAATTACGCTCAGAATTAATTAGTCGAATTTCAATTTTATTAAAATTTTGTCCTCTGCTCAAAGTGAATTTGTCGAAAACATAGAAATTAATTAAAATAACTTGTCAAGTATTTGAATAAATGTGTAACAATGATACGAACACAATTTAATTATAAATTAATAAAGGAGAATACCTGACTGTACAGCAATGATTTATATTTTAACGCTTCTGAGATTATTGTAGCTCATTATAATAAAACGCCAAGTGTGATATTTAATGAGCAGGCGTGTAACATAAAGATTAACATTTAACATAAAACAAAATGTTACTTTTAATAAAAATATCATTTACCCAACAATGAGAATATTTACCTCAAAATTAGAAATTCGTAATGTAAAACTTTTAAAATTCAAATTAAATAACAATTATTATCCAACACAGCCATCACCGAAAAACCCTCTTACATAATTATTTTGCTGATTCAGTATCTTCGTATTTCAAATCGATGGTGAAGACCGACTAAACCTTAAATATCTCCATACGAATCACTCAATACCATACTATTATCCATCATCAGCCCACGAAAATCTCCATCACGCGCGTTCGATTTCAATCCCAGCCAAACGATCCTTGCGGTTCGCGCAAGGAATCAGCTACACCTTCGGGCCTCATATACATACACGCACACACACATACTCGGACGTAGCCATTCACACAAGCTGAACACGCGTCGATTCATCTGGGCGTAATATGGCGCGTGCGTACGCCGGCGAGTAATAATTTCGGGGCGCGTGTGTCCGGTCTTGCGTGCATATGTGCTGCATAAATTCCGATAATATCACGGGGGAGGAGGCGCATTATTAACTCAATAGCTTCTCTTCTGTTATAGCGAGAGAAGCTGGCAGGGGTAGGCAGGCAGGCCTCCGCCTCATCATCCCGCAGCTGGCTTCTCTATGAATATATCGCGAGAGTACACATGCATAAATGCTCCTGAAGCCGCTCAATTTGAGCGCTCTCTCTCTCGGCTCATCCCGCTGCCGCCTCCACAGTACTCTGCGTCATTTTCCGATTTAACGTTCGTTTGCGAATTAGAACTGAACGCTGAATTGAAGCTTGGTTGGGTTACGGAGATCGATGATGTTTTGAGAGTCAGCTTTCATTTGTGTGCTTGAATTTAGAAATCAGATTGAAAAATTCAAGTTAAAATCTATACAGAAATGCAGAAAATACTCTTGCAACATTAATACGTAGAACTGTATTTTTATACATATATGCAGTAATCTAATACTTCAGCAATATTGCAAATAGATATTGATTATTGCATAAAACGTTATCGTCACGGAAAATTCAATTATTCAAGATATTAAAATAGTCACTTTATAAATAAAAGTTTATCGATCCTGCACCGAAACATTCCGAACAACCTCAAGTAAACTCAATGCATTTATACTTTAGTAAACAGTTTGATTGCTGTCAAAATCGTATCTACGAACAAAGAAAAACATTCGGTAACGAGTCTACAACTCTATATACACACAAGGGTTCCACCAGCACAGAACCCCCTTGAATCGGCTTATTCGAACATGCTCCTATGCATTATGCGCTGCTCGCGCTCATATATAAATCCGAACAAGGAAGTTGCGAGTCAATCGATGCCAGAGCGCCGCACGCAGGACCCAAAGCTCCTCCCACCAGAAAGGGGTAGTTTGTAGTAGTAGTAGTAGGGCCGCAAGTTAGCGCGGCGGAGCATAACCGCGACTGCATTGGGCAGCCGCTGTATGCTTCTCGAAAATCGTAGCCTATGGCACAGATACGTATGCGCGCCCCGCGCAAGTAGGTCGCAAAAACCGCGAGATGTATACGTAAAGGCAACTGAGGATTTCGATCGCGGTCGGCGCAATAACAGGGCCGTGTACGGCTCTGTAGAGGCACGAGGTATGCATATGTATGTATGTACGGGTACGCGTGTGATAGATAAAGTCGGAAAAACGGCTCGGGAAAATATTTTCAGCAGGGCTGACGGATACGTCGATGCGCGCGGAGCTCTGGCGGCCCACGTAATACCGAAGAGATAGAAAAAGAGGATTTTTTCGTTGACGCGGGGCTTGCTCTGGCTGTGCGAGTTTTTGTGTGACGATGAAAAATGAGGGGCGAGGGAGTATTTAGTTGTGTCTTGACTAGCGCTAAATATCGAGGAGAAAAATTTCCAATCAGTCGGAGTGACTGATTGCTGATGCATCTTGTGGTTCACGATTTCGTGAAATGTTTTTTCTATATGAAAAAGCAAAGTTTTATGTTGTTGTAACTGTATTATTAAGTACTTTGAAAGTTTAATCTTTAACAAAAGTAAATATATCGCTCGAGTGAAGCTTGAATTTTTGCATATGTATTAAGTTAGTTCTCTCTAGAGAACAACAGGGTTGGTCAGTCCATCGCCTTCAGATCCATCGTGTTACCTCACTAAGACTCGTACAGCAAATTTCACACGCAGACAATAAAAGTCCACTTATCGCCCTTGACAGAAAATATACAATTTTGATACAGCAGATGTAAATGACATTTAAAAAGTTTTTAAGATACATTAAATTCGGTTTTAGTTACACAATTTACAAAAATGATTTCATTATGATTGTTTCATATATAAAAACAAAGTTTGATGTTATTATGAATATATTTTTCAAAGCATGAAAAAAATATTATTTAAATTTAATATATCTTTACATAATAAAACTCAGTATTTGTCATCAA
Source organism: Eupelmus urozonus (assembly GCA_900480035.1). Lineage (NCBI taxonomy): Eukaryota > Metazoa > Arthropoda > Insecta > Hymenoptera > Eupelmidae > Eupelmus > Eupelmus urozonus. The sequence continues at coordinate 126,084 of UELX01000021.1, forward strand.
ATAATAATATCATTGACATTTTTGTTTTTTATGTTTCAGGTGAGTACAATGCGCAGGGAAATTATTAATTGAGAAAACCTTTTATGTGAGTAATCGTTAACAATGTTTTTAACGAAAGGAAGAACATTATTATTCTTTTCAACTAAAAATATACTTTTTTAATAAATGGATCATTTTTAAAATCAAGATAATTTTACATAATAATTTTATGAAATGTTAATGAAGAGGCTTTCTAATAATTATTAAATTAAAATAAAGTAAATTTATGTTAATTAATTAATTTTAGTACTTATATACAGAAAATATGAATCCTTTGAGCAAATTTGTTAATGTATAAAATAACGTAGTTGTATCATTTTCTTAGAGAACTATCTTAATACAACTAATGTAATTATCAACAAATAGAAAGTTTACCTTTAATAAACTTGATGTACTTTTCATTTATAAGAATTCACGGTGCTTTTATCTGAGAAGCCAAGCAAAATCTTTAAAACTCAAACTTTATTCGAGTAGCTTACCTTTTACGGGCTTATTGCTAATTAGAAAGCAGCCATTTTTTATAACAAGATTTCTCCGGGATTCTTCTAGAAGTGGCTAATAATAAAAATAGATAGCCAACACAAATACTTCTTTAAGTTTAAAGTGCTTTGTTGGTTTGCTAACAAGAAAATCCCACTCAAGCCAAAACAAAAATAATAAAACTTGTTCAATTCTAAATGTGCTTACTTAAAATAACATTTTTTGTTTAACTCTTCAAGAACATAACACAAGATTGACATAATTTACTTTTGCCAACTGAAAAGTAATAACACGATGATGCTCGAATTCGAATAATTATTTCATCGCATTAAATTTATACTGATTAATAAAGTTGTTCGTTGATTTGTTTGACCGTCGGTTATCGCCGGAGAATCAAATTACCGATATTTATCAGCCCACTGACGTTTCCTCATTCCCGTAATCCGAATCAACAATAATGTCCCCTTTTCCGCATCAGAACAAAACAACATAATTAGCCGAATGAGGCAAAACCCTAATGTCCCTCAAAACCCAATCTTTTCAAGCCACCACTGCAGAAATGTTCGACCACTCGAGCTAACGACCAGCCGAAGCCATAATGATCACATCGGCTCACCCCGCATCCCCATCAACGCAGCTTCAGTGCGCGTATGCTAATTGACGCGACGCCACATCGGCGCGTCGCCACATTAATTTTTCCCCGCGCCTATATACATATATCGACGCGTGACACAGCAGACTTTCCCTTCCATTTTCATTACCCGCGCTGGGGGGAAGCGCATCGTAATACGCCGCGTGGGAGTGGGTCGAAAAACACATCGAAGCCGCGGTGAAAAAAAAAGACAGTCCAGGCGGGAGAGCGACGCGTGTAATTCGCGAGGGGGTCGGCCCGCCGACACAATGGCCAATAATTGTCAGGCAGCCAGCACGCGGGGGATGACGGAGGGCGAAACGAAGTTTGCGAAAGGGGACAGGGCGGCAGCATCTCCAGCGCGGTATAGTAGCTCACGAGTCTCGCGGGTATTGTTATCGCCCTCCGTCCGAGCTGGATCTATATACGTGTATATACAAGGACTTCCTTAGTCACCAGGACAACATAACGCACTCTCGCGCCAATATACGGTTATCCCCGCGTACGCGGGTTATTTACGTGGCTCGATCCCCCCACGCTGTTTTCTCGGGCTTTTGGCCTTACGTTTTTTTGCAGCGAAGGATGTCGTGCGTATAGTCGCGAGTTAGTTATCTTCCCCGACCGCTCGTTTGACTTTCGAGCTGTGTATATGTGCGTTGGGTTTATATATAGTGGAGTAACTTTCTAGCGCGTGAGAGGCAAAAAAATTCGCGCGCAACGACCCCTGCTCGAGACAGGCTACACTTTATGACTTTGATACAGGCTAGCTTAATGTCTTCTGTAAATGTTCTTTGTTTAGATTCTGATCGTTATGGATGTTCTAAGAATCCTCGTGTTTGTCTTTTCGAGATTTGCCTTGATAAATACGTTGCGAGTTGGAAAAAAATTTTGATCGATTAATAGCTACGCTTTTCGCTTTAGTCACGTAGGTGTACGAGGAAACTTTGTAAATATAATTTAATGCTTTAGCCACGATCGTTCCCGTCAGCGAAATCTCTCCTCGAAGTAGTAAAAAAGGCCTTCTGAAAAATAATCAACAACTTCCTCTTTCGCGGGGTCCGATTACGTAATAGATTTCTATGCGCATTCAGTAGTAGCGGCCATTAGGATAACGGAACTTTTGAGAGGGCACTGCGAGAGGGAGAGCTTGGGTCAAGCTCCCTTAAGAGGTTAAGTCCAAGCGCTCCTCCTCCCGCCTCCCCATAAAAGCTCTCGTAAAGCGATAGTTAAGCATTCCCTATACCCCTCGCGCTTAATCCTACTTTTACGCGAAAAACTTCTACTCTTCTCTCTATCTCTCTCACGCTCTCTCGCACTGTAACATCAGCTGTCCGCGCATGTCCGCTGCTGTACAGCGAACTTTCAATTTACCTCTACGTCGTGTTCCGCAAATACTCTTTCATAATTGAGAGGGAGTCTGGTCTCTCTGTCTCTGAAAAGCTTTTTCTGGTTTCGCCGAAAATTTTATGTCGTCTTGTAAGTACGCTGGTAATGTCTGAACACCGTAATTTCCGGCTTCTACAGAATTTCAGCGTTTTTGTTACATTCTTCTGCTCGAAAGTAAGAAAGAAAAAAATTTATCCAAGTTTTTTTGTTATTTCAATAAACTATAAATACAATGTCTAATATTAATTAATGCTGCATAATGAACTTATGAATTAAAAAATAAAATATTGCGCGGAAAAGTATTAAGCAGAAATTACTAACCATTAAAATTTAAAGGCTAACGCATTCATAATAAGATGTAAATTTTAATGTTTATTTAAAACAGATGTGACACGTTCGCATCTGTTGCGGAAGCAGTAAAAAGAGCTTTTCAAATAATAAAAGCTCTAAATTTTATAAAACATACCAACATTTTTATTCTATTCCTTCCGCTTCCGGCAGCAATAACATGCAAAATTGATTTTCCGACCTTTTAATAGCCCCTTTAAAGCTATCAAATTTATAAACGAGCGATAGATAAAGACTGCATAACAGAGAAAGAGGGAGACGTTTAGAACGCAGCAGCGAGCGAAAGAGAGAAAGTTTTTTGCGCAAGCGCGCACAGTTAAGCGACTGCTAATGCGCTTATGCGCGGGGCTTTTAAAATCCGTTAAGCTAATATTTCTTTTTTGGCCGAAAATGTGTATGTACACTTCCGCGCGGCCTGTGTATATACGTGCAAATACGCGGCGAGGACCGAGCGGCCGGCCGCTTCGGCCGATATTTATAGAAGCTTATGGCGCATTAAAGCGGCCAAATAATATATCAGCGATCCGCTTGAATTCCCCACGAGCAAATCGACGGTTTAACTTTACGGGGTGCGTGTATCCGTCCGGTGGCTCTCAACGACTACTTTTTCATTCGGCGCGGGCTTTGGAAATCGTCGCGCGGTAAGCCGATGGTTTTTCGATGAACTGCTTGTTGTCCCGGACATGGACAGTTTTGCCAATTGCTTTATGGCCCGTGAGCCGACGCTTATGCGACCTGCTGTTTTAGTTTTTGGTTTTGTTTTGCGAGCTTCGGATGTGGACATCAGTTGAGGATTATTGGCTGAAATTAAACTTGATTAATTTTACTGCATTTCGTTGACGTGCAAAAACTTTGTCAAAACCATTTACGATTTCAAGATGATTTTGCTTTAAAAAAGAAAACTTGGGGATTTTCAAAAAATTTATTCTTTCTAACATTTTCAACCTGTAAAAATTCCAAGCTTGGTAGAATTTTCTGAACGAAATTACTTGATTTTTCAAAAATGATGAATGAGATGGTTCGAATCAAAAAGATATTGAAAAAGTAAAATTTCTCATTTTTGAGAAATATGACCTAACGTGCGCTGAGTCGAAAAGAATTCTAGGCATCTATTTCAGCTCACCGTGAATAGCTTCAGCTATAAATAAAGGCATCCATAATTTTTACTGGAATATATTTCATCAATCACTGAAAAAATTCAATAACTACCAAAAATCTCCTTTTAAAAATTATCTATCTTCAAATATTATTCTCTAGTCCCGTAAAAAAAAACAACACATTATTTTAAAAAATTGTTCTTCACTATAAACATAAAATGAGAAAAAATACTGCCACGAGATCTTGCTATTTTCAAACGAAATGCAGCATCCACTTCCATAAAACTCTAGAAACTCGGTTAATCATAGTAGCCCCTCGCATTCCGCTCTCCCTCCTAGCTAGACACTAATAAGAGAGCGCCGGCCCACGCGAACCTGTCTATTACAGTGTCATTTTACGAGGCTCGTTCCCGCAGCAGTAGCAGCAGCAACAGCCCTTGCGTCCCCATACGGCCGGTGTCGGGTTTCGCGAGGAATACATAATTCCCCTCTCTGCGCGAGAGCGAGCCAGGCTGATAATGCTCCTCGAGCGTAAAAAAAGGGAAGGCAAAAAAAAGCACGAGATTGAAGAAGGCTAGTGAGCGAGCTCAGCCCCTCCGGATTCCCAAGTGTCCTCTGCACGCGCACTCGCCGGAATTGCGAGATTGGGCGAGACGAGACGCTCGATGGAGCAAGTGTATTGCCGCGCATATTGCTGAGCCGATAAGATCGCGACGACGGCAACTTTAGGCTGGCCCTTTGTTGTCTCCTTGATTGCGAGTGCTCGGCAAGGGAAGGAAGACGTTCGGTTTGATTGTTTTAATTTTCGGCCACGTGCTTTGTAGATAAGAGATGGTTTATTAGTTTACTTAAATTTTTATTTTTTAAATTTATTATATAGCGAAAATTACTAACAAATTTGTTATCTAAAGATAAAAACGTAACGAAATTGTAATTATGTACTCTTTCAAACAACACCTACCTTTTTAAATAAAATGACATAAACTAAGAATGTCATACCTGAGAATTCGAATATTACTTAAAAATATACAAATATTTGAGCATTGTTACAAACATTTTTAACGAAAAATTTTTAAATGAAATTTTCAAAAGAAAAATAAGAATCTTTTTAATAACGTTATAATAACAGTAATGTTATTTGATAATAAAACCAAGTTAATAACTTTATAAACTCAAATTCAAATTTCATAACTTTATGTTAAACAAACTCAAATAAAATTTCAAATATGAGTAACAATATACTAATTTTAAATTTATATCTAAATATTACGTTATTTTTATTTCATTATAATATTTTTACTAAATATTTAATGTAATATTTAGTTACATTTAGCACATTGTTTTAAAATTTAAGTATGAATTCTGCAATATTCATTAAAATTACTTATTTTTGGTTCATAGAGAATAGTCTGTACAATGCTTGAATACTTGTTTACTTATAAATTATATTTTGACATTTATTTATTTTTATATAATTTTGATTAGCGCTAATATTTTAAAAATAATTTGATCAACTTCGTAACGTTATTAACTAATATAACATCATAAATAACGGTATTGATTTAAGCTATCTATAAGATTCTTAAATTACGTTATTAATAATAGAATTAATAATACTATAAACTTTATTATTAGCAGAACAAATTTATGATGAAACACGTTATTTTCCAAAAAAAAACGTGAAGAAATAGACTAAAAGTATCGTTACATTTTTAAGCATCATAATAAAATGAAATAAAAGTTAGGTATTCTTCTAATAGAATAACTCAAACTTAACTAGAGTTTTGTACAAGATTCTGATTGTAACGAAATGAAAGTAACAAAGTATTTAGTTATAAATTGAGCCCTGGTATTCGAAACATATGTTAAAAGAACTCTTTATTTTGTTTAAACTGTTTTAATGAAATGCCCGGAACGAAACAAATAGCACTTGCAAACTTTTACTACTACCACATCTCTGCTTTTCGACTTTATTTATATACCTACAGTGTTTCTACGGTGTTAAACGATTTTCACTGTTTCGGAAGCGGTAAAAAAGAAAACGTAAATGTTTCATTTTCATGAAAATATATTAAGTAATTAAATTTTAAGCTTCTACATTTTCTTAAAATATTGATATTTTATCATAAACGTAACAATTATATTCAATTATATTAAAAGGCTCAACTTTATAAATCAACGATTTAAACAATTATTAAATTTTATTCATCTCTGTAACAATATGACTTTAACTCGTAGTTCGCAACTCGAGCCGGGCTCACCATTCGCTAATATATCCTAAGGCATAGATGAAATTAGTAACTGCCTGCGAATTAACGTCAAGTGCAGTAGGTCTCGTATTTCTGACTTTCGCGTTGAGGGGTGGGGAACAGGTCGGGAGCAATTGATGGGAACTGAAGGGCTAGAAACGTGGGGCGTTATAAATGTAGCGCAGGAAACCTGGAGATAATTTGTTTTATGGCTTATTACTCACTCTCCCCCCTCCCTCTCGCTGAGAATTCTAGCTTATGATTAATCTACGAACCCTTGTAATTTGATTTCGAAATTTCTCGTAGACATGCACAATTCTGGAGCAAAATAATTTTTCATATGAATTTTTATCTCGATAAAGGGATAGCTCACTTGCACACCGAAATTAATCGGCTTTATTTAAAACTACAATATCGGAAATAATAGTTAATTTTAGAAATAATTATCAAAGGGCTCATTTTTCTTCATGACCTCTATTCCCCAGAGTTAAAAGACAGCATCCACCTATCGCAAAACAAACCTTTAACGATCGATAAATTAAACGCTTTTATTTTCTAGGCAAACAGTTATAAAAATAATCTCATTATCCTGAGCAGTAAACGCAGCAAGCCGTAAAAAAAAGTCTTAACGCAGCAACAACCGTAAAAAAGTCGCGCGGGAGTAAATGAAACGTACAAGAGCGAGCGAGAGAAAAGCTGGAGAGAGGAGCGCGCGGCCTCGCGGTAAATCGAGATAAAATATCAATGAGTCGCTGTACGCTTTTGTCTTCCCGGCGCAGCCGAGCCGAGGAATTAAACGGCAGGCTGGAGCGCGCTACGCAATATCAATCGCCGAGTAGGGAAAAAAAAGGAGGCCGAAAAAAAAGGAAGCAACTGAGCGAGCCCGCGAGCCATCCCGTGTGTCGTAGTTTTTTTCCTCGTTCGTCGTTCCGAGCGAATTCGCGCGCCCACTCGTTATAATCGTTCGACGAGATATAGCCTTTAGCGTTGCCGCTCTTCGATTGATATCGGCGGCCGATATTTATTATTTGCGAGCGTCCGAGCCGGGAGCGGTTGTGCGAGGAAGCGCTGGGAGCACCGAGAAGAATTGGAATATGATAATTGTTTTGTGCGGGGGAGAGGGTTTAGCTTTTTAAATGTATGCGGAGTGTAATTTACATCTGATGTTTCAATTCGCTCGAGTTATTAATTGCGCCGTGGTGTAGTTAAAGATATGAGTATCGGTTTTGAAATCTTATCTTTCGTAATTGGATGCTGGCTGGTGTATAATTGATGTCGTCGATCCTTTATGAGAATGTTTTATTGTTTTATGAAGATAAAAAATTTATGATCTACGATATGCAATTTACGTAGAAAATAAATAAATATTACAAGAAAAACTTTTAAATCTAATAGAAAGTGTAGTGAGAAAAACTACAGATGAAATAAATGTCTGATAATAAAATTGTTTATTTAAAATTAAGTATTTCAATAAAATTTGTTGTATTTCAGTTTTATCACCAATCAAGTAACTTTAAGCTGTGTACAAAAAAACTGTTTTTAAAATACATGGTATTATTGATAACTGCAGTTTGTAGATTATTGGACCTATTTTGTAAGAATTTTAAACAAAAATTTTATCAGAGTATTTACATTGTTTATAAATTTATTAAAAACATCATTGTAAACATTCTCACAAATTTTGTCGACGTAAACAAGAGTAACATACTCTTTTGCCCTATTAATATCCCTTGTTAAACATCGGACACAAAACTTTTCCACGTCAAATTACATTTAAATTATTAATTCTCACTCAAGCACATCACCCTATCCTCAAGACCAAAGCATCGAGTGGAACTTAACCACTTGTTAATATTAAAATCGAGCTAATTGAAAAGTAAAATTATAGCGACAGGTAGCAGTATACCATATCCATGACCTTACTCCAGCCCGGGTATACGCTTTCACAAACACAGAGAGGATCACGCACGGGGCACGATACTTTATTTATGGCGCAGCGTATAGCGATATAGCACGCTGGCACAAAGAACGGGAGAAAGGGAAAGGGAACAGGCAAAGGGAAGAATAGCGAGAATTGGCAGAATCGAAATAGTAGAAGGGGGTATACATCTACACTCTCTCCTTCTCTCTCTCTCTCTCTCTCTCGTATATATCGGGGCAATGGAACTACTGAAAGGGATGCGAGCCTTGGCGCGCTTTCGATCATTTTTCACGGAGCCCGCTCTCGCGGATGAAACGCGATTCCATCATCCCCCCCGGGCATGAAAAGCGTTTCGTGATCGCTTTAAAATAAGCTATTCTTTGAGGTTTACGTATGGAACGCGCCGCCTCGCGCTTTCTCTTCTTCTTCTTCTTCTCCTCCTCCTTCTAGCTCTTTCTTCTTTATTTCACGCTCGGGCAGCAGCTCGCTCTCTTTCCACTGTGTCTACATTCGCGTACGCTAGGAACTTGACTGCAAGCGCGCTCTGCCGCGTATGTGTGTACACAACCTTCCGGGGCTTTCGAGCTCGAGAATTTTTATGTATACCCCGCGCAATTGTAATATCTTTCGAGAAAGCGCAAGAGTATCGGGAGTTTTGGAAAAGCGACGGGGATCCTCGCTAGATTAGCTTGTGATGGCTTGCTTTTTCGAGATATCAATCTTTGTTTTCAATTTCGTGTGATATAGCTGCGGCTTCGTCGGCTAGGAAACTTGTTGACTTATCTATCGGCAGGTTACGATCTAGAGACATTCCGAGTCTTTCGTTTTATCGGTTCTGCTTCGAGTATTTTTCTGCTTTCTACGTTCAGAGCAATTCACTTTAGTGTTTGGATCTGATAAGGAACATTGTGTAATTTTTAAACGAAAGGGCGTTTAGTTTGGCTCGAAGAGTTTATTCTTACTGGGGGTATCAAAATTTTTGTGCAAAGATAGCGTGCATCGTATTTTCCAGCGGCTGCTGCGCATTACATTTTTCTCCGGCTGCAAAGAGTAATGAAAATGCAAAACTGCTTCGTTAACATTTGCTGGCTCCTGCACAATTTGTGCGCGTGTGCGCGCAACTTGAGATGAAAATATACATGTAATACAATAAATTATGCGCGCCCTGGGGAACAGCGTTATGAAAAATACTTTTTTAAAGCCTTGGTCTACTATTTTATACTTCTATCCTCCATCTTTTTTAGAAATATACCTGAAATTGTTCGTTATCACGCTGAGATGTATAGTAAAACGTTTTATGATAAGCTTTTTTTTAAAAGAAAAGTTTTTTATTTATGTTTACATGGAACTGGGTACCTAAATATTGAATACGTACAAACTAAACATGAATTTCAGCTTTATAAAGTTTTAAATCATCGTAAAATCCTGTCACGTTCTTCCTTTTACAAATTTAATTAAATTCCATCCTTCAATCCCAAATCCCACTTAATTAAACCAGAAAAGATAAAATATTGCACTTTTAAGCTAATAAAGTTTAAAATCCTTTTAACCTACAAAAAAAACAGACGAGTCACTCGGAAAATCATCAAATCACTATCGCGAGCGCATAAACGGAAAAAAAAAGTTTATAAGCGACCTTTCTCTCTTTCTTCGAGCGGATTTTTGATATTAAAAAAACAATCTGGCCGCACGTGTGTGAGGGCATTTTGCCGAGGGACCACCTGCTCCTACTTTGGCTCTTGTGTTCGTGAAATAAATCACGGGCCTAGCGTCTTGCGAACCACTTGCTCGCTTTCCCAGAGGCCTTGGCTTGTATTTTTTCGGCAGCGTCACCGTTGTCGCGCTTGTCTCTCCCAAAGGACGTTTTGCCTCGCTCTTTCTCCTTTCAAAATTAAAAAGCGGTGAATAGGCCCTTTTTCGAGGCTGGACTGTTGGATCGTTTATATGGCTTAGAGAGGGATGGAGAGCGGGTAACTTTTCGGTGGTTTTGTTGATGGATTTAGGATCGGTTTGAATTAAGATGAGAGATTTGATACTGAGTGCATTTAAAAGATGCTTATCGTGCTTGTATTGTAAATGACGTGTCTTTATATTCCAAGTTTAATTAAAATAAATATTTTTTAATTTTAAATTGCAAATTTATATCAATTGGGGCAATATAATCCTTTCATAAAATAAAAATATTCGAATGAATGAAAAATACAGTTTACGCATTTTCAATAATGTTTAATGCAAACATCATCGCGAGATGCAAATACATTAATTTGAGTCCGAAAGAATTGAAAAGCTATACAACGTAGTATTTTGAAAATGAATTTACGATGCAATGACGCTGCTTCAAATGAAAGCAAACAATTTATTTTCTTTAGGATCCGAAGCATGAATACATTTACATTTCACATATCAAATTTTATAACAAATTTCAATTTCGAAAATTATCATAAAAATGAAACAAAAAATCTCAAAATCCCATAAAAATTCACATTTTCTATATTTCACGTATAAACCTCAGAGCAAACATTAACCCCCTCGACACTTTAATCTCTCCAGCTAAAACAGAACTATCACGTCGACAAACCTTCAAAATCCCAACGCAGCACTCAGGCTCGATCCCACACGGTATCCTCTCTCTTTCTCTCTTTCTCCTATACCTATAAAAAAAAAAAAACGGAAACCTCTCTCTCTATACCCCACTGCAAAAAATCGAGCTCGTCCCACACGCGTAGCGATAATTCAAGCAGCGAAAATATTTGTCAGTCCCGCTATCCCCTAGTTAAGCGTAAATATCGCGCTTTATTCCATCCTCCCTCCGGCCGGCATTAATTGAGGAATGTCGATAGCACATAGAGGCGAGTTTCGGCTTTCGCGCATCGACATTCGCACTCGCGGAGGGCGCGCGCTCTAATATACGGCGCCGGGGCGCGCACTTGTTTTATCGATCAACTCTGGCTCGCGCGTTCTCCAACTCGTTATATAAGCGCGGCCTATTCGCCGAATTCCAGCGTGGCGAGCAAAGGGAGAGAATTAATTTTCTACGGGTAATGCACGAGCGTGCCCGGCTGTTATCTTCTTCGCTGTCATTTGCTCGGCTGTGTATACACACGGCCGCGTATCGACGAATGCAGGATTTCCCGCGTTTACGCGGCCGAACGAGAGCGCCGCCTGCTCTAGGGGGGAGGGAAAATTCCGGCGTTTTATCGGGGACTCGGGATCGCGAGAGAGGCGCGCATATATACGTATACGTGTAGCAGCGTGTAGCCCGTAGGTATATACGTCTCCCAGCGGGATAAGCCCCCTGGAATTAGTGTCCTCGTATGGCCGCTCTATATAGCTGGCATTATGGGCCCCGCCTATATAAAATCGCGCGCACACCCGGGCACTATGCTCTCCCTTTAAGGGATGTGCTTGCGAGAGAGGACGAGATCCCGCTCTGCTCTGCTCTTCTTGCCTCTTATCGTTATCTTTGAGTGTTGCTTTTAGCCCTCCCCCGGCTGGGGAAAGCAAGAAGCTTGAAAGAAAGAGACTCGCCCGGAGCGAGCCCGTGAGACTTATTGGAAAATTGACCGTGCTTTGTAATTCTTGCCGGGATTCAGCCTGTGAGCGCTATTGCCAAAGATAATTTAATTAGATGCCAGTTAAAGTGTTGCGATGGGATACTTTAAGGTTGTAATTTACAGAAGGGCTGGAGGTGATGACGTTATTTGATGTTAAATGGATTTCCTTGTTGTATGTTTGAAGCAATCATTAATAACTGGAAATTTCATTAAAAAAAGATTACTTTTCCAAGTGAAATTCAATCGAATAAATAATTAATCAGGTGAGCCATTAGTTTTTTTTAAATTATAAATTATCTATTTATTGAATAAGTAAAACAGTAAATAATTAAACGGTTAAAAAGGATTTATTTAAATCAACACTTCGATTGAATATTTTCCTATTATATAAATTGTTCATTGCTTATTTTAGGAATAAATAAAACAATAAAGCAAAATCTTTAATTTTAGATAACATAAAATTATATTAAAATAACCGATCAAAATATGTTAAAAAATGCTATATTACGTCATGAACGAGGTCATGAAATATTTAAATCAACGAAAAGCCCAACTCAAATTTTGACGCGGCCACAAAATCGCAAAATAATTTATCACTTTCACAAGAAAGCAGATGATTTTCATAAATTATGTATAGCGAACCCGCCACTTTTTCTCTCTGACACGACGCGCGAATAAGAAAAACGCCTTCTGTTAAAATTACAACTTTTTTTTTGTTCTCGAAACCTTTGCGCACGCCAACCTTTCCGCTGTTATCTTTCGACTTTTTTAGGGCTCATCCCGAGGAGAATCCGTGATCTCCTTGCCAATATTACACTTATCTAATATACACACGGGGATCCGCTTTCTCTTGCCTATCTCTCCGCACTCCTTTTTTGCCTTCTCTCTCCCTCGCAGTTTTTTTCTCTATCCACTCGATTCGCGCACATCCCAAGATAAATTTGCCCCACGAAACTTCCGGTTTTATTTCTCGTCCAAGTTGAATTTAATTTTCCAAAGTAAAATGCCAACTATCGCGAAAACGCGCCGCGTGGAAAGTTCGAGGGGAAAACGCAGGGAGTGTAAAAATAAAAGCTCGTGAATCAAAGGTGCGGCGAGGCCAAGGGGCGCTTAGCTGCTGAAGAAAAGAAGGAGGGTCGACGTCTCATTCCCGCAGGCGCGCGTGTATATCGTTTCGTTGTATCGTCGAGAGTTTCTTGCCGTATACGTGAGCGGCTGGCCTATGGCGCGGAAAATTGCAAGCCCCTCGATAGCTGTGGGAGCTCGCTTTTCTTATAGGAGCCACGCTCGCTTTCTTTTCGCTTGGTAATATGCTTTTCGTAGCCGACCCGCCGCAGCGGCGAATTCATACTCTTGTATCGGGAATTCCAAAATTATTGCGCGATTTAGGGGTAATCTTTTGGATTAATGCTGGGCTTAAACTCTCCGATTGTTTATGGCGGGGATTTAGATAGTGCGGAGGGTGTTGAAGGCGCTTGAACTCTGTTGCCACGGTGTGATTCAAGCATTTTTTTTGCTAGTTTTTTGAGATTTTTTGGCGTTCAGAATACGTTTAAAAGTTCATACACTGAAATAAATTGTTCGCTTTAAGAGGGGTAAAGTTACTTTATAACTTTTTTTGTTTAATTATTTTTCTATGTGAATGGAACACATATTTATACAGTGTTATCAAAATAAATATTTGATTTCAGAATAATTTGTATTTTTTTTCTTAATTTGTAGTTTTATTTTTATGAAAATATTAAAAATTTACTTTATTCAATTCTATAACGGAATTATACGGGTAATATTAAAAGGTTGGTCAGGATCCATGTAATTTTAAATATGCTTGAAAATAGTCGGCCCGCAGTGGACTGGCCAAAGTAGATATTTTGCCCTCCGGCATAATCGATTTATCGAAAATTACTAACCCAGTAATAAATATTAGAGTGGCACTGTTATATTTTTATTAAAACTCGGACAACTCTGTATCCAGTTGTAAAATTAACTTTATAAATTTTATAAAATATCCGAGTGTACATAGCCAAAGTTCCGCAATACGGGCCCCAGCAGCGCGGCGCAATCTGGCTTCTCTGGGCGCTGCATTTTGCAACTTCTATTTTAACTTTTTCTCGAAATCGAAGAGCGCCGGAGCTTGCCTTCTCGCAAAGACAAAAATTGATTAAATTTCCCGTGTCATCTCTTTCTCTCTCTTTCTCTTTCTCCGCGAAACAAAAGTTCTTTTCATTGCCCCTGCCCCTGCCCCTCTCCCTTTCCGGCCAGTAAACCAATTCAGCAATATCGGGGCTCGGCAGCCGCAACATTTTCATTTTTGTCCCCGGAAATTCAATACGAGCGTCGTCCAGCGCGCACTAATAACGGCAAGAGAAAAAAGTAAGCGAGTAGCGCGAGGCAAAGTCTTCGCTCGGCCGGGCGGCGACCTCGAAAACGGCCGACTGCTTTTCGCCACACTTGTCGAGTGCAGCCCGCGCGCGGCAGCCCAGCTCCATTGTTGAGTTGTCGATAATGCGGCCGCGGACGCGCGTTATATTTGCTTGTGATTTATCGGCAACTGCCGCAGCGAGCGCGCACCGCATGCGTGAATCCGATTTTTCGTGCCGCCTCGTTGCCGATCGAAGAAAGCACCGCGCTTGCTACTGCTGCGCCGTCGCGTGAATATCGAGTGAAAAATCTCTAATGTGTGACTGTGTGTGTGTTTGTGTGTGTGTGTGACCGCGAGCGTTGACGGCTTGGAAGAGAGAAAGATAGAATGTGGAACGCGCGCCGTAACAAATGCGGATTGTGCGGGGGTGATCGAATGGGGAGTGGGCTTTGTGGAGGCAACGAGCGGGAATGAGCGATGTATCGAATTGAGTGTAATGCAATATGCGATGGTTATTGTTGCTTTCATGTGGTAATATGATTATTCGATTTTTTTCATTTTTTTATATTACGCGGGCGTGTTGCTTTTTATTGCGGATGAATACGTGGTTTCCTTTTGATACGTGGACAGCGAGTGTGCTATTATTCCCGGAAGTCAAAACGATATTTTTTATAAAAATACACCGGACGATGTTTTGAAAACAGGTTACGCTTGTTGCTTTCTCTGGAAAAACAATTTCACTATGCGATTGATTAAAATAAAGATAATGTGCTTCAATCAGGCAGGGCAAATTTCATAGTAATATCAAAGCATTTTTAAAACGTTCAATTAGCCCGAAGTACGAAATTAATGCTCGTAATGCATGTAATGCATTTGCAGCGAAACTTTCCCTTGTTAGCTCGGCGCGCACGCAACTTCTCCAACTGTAATCTCCAGTATGATTGAATAATAGCCGGGCCCCGAAACTGCAGTTTATATAATTAATACAACTTAGATCATTATAATAATGAGGCGTAATGCGATAGTTGCTCTCCCGGATATTCCCGTCAGTATATCGATTGACTATCGTCCCTCAATCAATTAAACCATCCAATCAATCATGCAACGTCCATTAATTAATCCAAAATGATTAACCAATAAACTAATTCTAAAAACAAATCCTCCATTCACGAGTACCTAAAAAAAACAAAATTGAGCATCGTAGCCATCTTTCGGCTATCAAAAGCCATAATAAACCCGCCGTATCATTCGCCCCTCGAGACTCGGAAAAAATTAATAAACGAGCTTATACATCCGGCGCTCAGAGCTTGCCATCAGCGCTCGAGAAATTTACGAGCCATCGAGCGAACTCTAAAGGGCCATGTTCCGGCTGGCTTAGTAAATAACCTACTCCCACCTTCCTCTCGACCAAACTCTCTTTTTCCCCGTCTTTATACGCCTGGCTGACGTTTAAGCGGGCGAGTTTCTTATTTATGAATGTAGACACTGCTAGCCAGCCGTGATTCCAAGCCACGGTAGGTGGGGGTCCCGATGCTGCGATGACTAGGCAATAAATAGGAGAAAGGGTGGATAGACGGATGCGTTAGACGCATCTGCGCGGTGCCACTGCGCGATATAGATTCGAGCTTGGAGGAAACATCGTCGTGCTGTGCGAGAGCTTTGTTTTATGGCTTTGGAGGACCGCAGATTTAGCTGTGGGAAATTATGAAGGGAGAGGATAAAAAAGAATGACTCGGTGGTTGGGTATGGGTTATGCTTTTGTTAAGCTGCTAATCTCGGAGTGTAAAGATACGATTGACAATAAGGTATATTTAGTCGTTGGTTCTTTCTTACTGTTGATAGGGCACATACGAATTATTAAATAGATCCGTTTTATAATTTTTTGCTCTCTCGTTCTTTTTCTGAGTCTAATCCTGTAAACCGATATATTTTCTTTTTTACCGTGGATAAATTTTGAGATATGATCTTATAATATATTCATTCCTTACTGTATTCATCCCCCCTCTACGTTACGTAGAAAATATATTAATTACCATACATAAACAAAAAATAAACTACACCTGCTGTATATTCAGAAAGGGAGATAAACCTTCTTTCACACGGTCCACCAGCTCGCGCAAAACCACAACCTATAAAGTCCCTCGCTAGTGCAGTTGCAAAATTGGAGCATATAGGTGTCCTCCGCTCCAGCTCCGCGCGTAAATGCAGGCCAAACGAATGTAAGACCTCGGCCATTCACGGCAAAATTAACCTAGAGCCACGCGCACTCGCGCGTCGTTTACTCCTATTCAGTCGTCGTTCCTCGCTCGAGCACCGAAATCCCGCTCCACGAATGAAGCATCCAAGAGGGAAAGGCATAGCCATGCTTTCCTTCCCCTGCACATATAAACGGCTTCGTAATGGCATCATCCCTCCGCGATTTTAACGCCGCGGGTTCATATGCAGCTAGTGCTGCGCACTCGCCTCGACTTATGTATCAGGTGAGAGAGCGCGTGTTTTCACTCGTTATTCCGGCTAGCTGTTCGTTTACGCCGTATCGAGATGCTAAACTCATTCGAACGAGCGCACCTGGAAATCCGGGCGGTGCATCTTTGATACGCGCTCGAGGTACGAATGGAGGTAGAGAGAGAAAGATGGAATTATGTATGGGAAGTTTAGAGGGAGCGAGCGTGTAATGCTGTATATATATTTACAAGCGAATGTAAATTTGGTTTCGGCTTTGTTTGCCGGAGGTATGCTTTTGTTTGCCGAGAACTTGTAAATTGATTTTGTTTTTGTTTGGTATTTTAATGGGAATTCGCAAATCGAAAGGGAAGCGCGCGCAGTTATTTAATTAAGAATGCTTTTACCTGCCGAATTTAATATAAACATTTCGTCGGCTTTGGCAAAAACGAGCGTTTCAATTATTTAGGCGCGCCAAAGGGAAATGAACAATATTACTCGAATCGACGTGCTACGTAATAACTTCGATTACAATACAGCCGATCGCTTTATTATCCCGCGAAGCGCTTTAAACTGCACTTCAATAAAATTGTCTTCGACGCTCCGGAGTGCCGTCGTCGAAACTCGGCCTCTCCAGCTCGACGACAGCCGGAATAAAAAGATATCAAACCGCTCTCCCTTCGAGGGAATAAATTTACAATTTTATTGAAAAAGCGAGAGGCGCGTGAAAAGGTCAGGCCGGAGAGAGAGAGAGCAGCGCGTGTGTGCGCGCGTCCCCGAAAAATCGGCGCACGACCGCGGGAATAATGAAATCCTTCACACCTGGACGGACACGTGCGCGTGCGCGACAATGGACTGCTCCTCCTCTCTCGCTCGCTCTCTATTTTGGTATATATCGGATGTTCCGTCGCGCGCGCGCGCGTTCAAAAGAAATATAGCGGGATCCGATCAATGGCCCGCAGGCGCATAATAGAGGGCAGGTCCTTTTCTGCTCTCTCTCTGGTTTCTCGCGCTCTGTGTCTATGTGCACACACGAGTTGTTGCTCCTTTGTCAGCTGCGTATATATATACGGGCTGCTGGAGTCTTTGTCGCACGTTGCGATATGAGGATGGACAGATTCTTTGGATCTTGATAGTCCGTTATGGATTACGGATTAGAGTCGGCTTTTATTTTTGAGTGTGGATGCTGGAGCTGAAATTACAGTCGTGTAATTTACGTGCGGCTATCATGGGATCATTTCTATTGTAGTTATTTATTGGAACGAATTAGGGGGATAATGAAAAAATGACTGGTATGATTTTCATCAGAAAAATTCTGTAGTCAATAGGTAAACAAAAATCTTCGAGTGAATTAGAAGTCATAATATGATACGCTTACAGAAACAAAACTCTTAAAAACTTAAAAATAAATTTTAAAAGTGTCATTCAATTAGCACAACTGAATGAAAGTGAAAAGATTACAAAAGAGTATCGGTCAACCACCACAAAGAAGCCTCTACAAGCCCAATAAAACGCAACGAGCGCGAATTTATCAAACTTTAAGCAAACCCTTAATTCAAAGCGCCATATTTCAAAGGAGCCTCGCAGCCGAGTGTTTACGCTTGCGGCCTCTCTCAATCCAAATAACTAATGATTCAGAAAAGAATGGGCTCCCAACGCGTGAATCGGAAAATAATTTACGGCCGCCCGTAGCGGGGAGTAATCCGCAGTAAACAGACGGCAGCTGCTCGGCGTGCAGTAATCAAAGGCAGCTAGAGCGAGAGAGAGAGAGAGAGAGAGGCGATGGGAATCCTTTGTGAATCACTTGTGCGCTCAGCGAATCCCGCATCCCCTGCGTTTTAAACGCGATTATTACGGCGACCGGCATCGGAATATTTTCACTGTGAAATTTCAATTCGGCTTTAATGGAATTATCGGATGCTTAAGTCACACATAGGGTCATCGTCTCTGGCTCTCTCTCGCGCGTCCCTCGCGCGCGCCGCTCTCAAAAGCCGGAATTGGTTTGGCACGCGTGAAGGCATTATAATTGCGATCGTCCTACTATCCGAGTGTAATTAATTTTATTTACTGATTACGTCGAACAATGCGCGATTGTTTAATTGGAGCCGGCGGAGCGTCGCGAGCGGCTCTCTCTCTCTCTCTCTGCCTATATAGAGCCGGCTCTCAATAAATCTTTAAAGTGGAATTTCAGTCGCACCGAGAGTGGGTATATTTTCGTTATTTACACGCTCAAATTATCTTGATTTAATTAGAGGGAATTTCAAGCGCGCCACGGGCCCAGACCTGAATTAAGTGCGCGCTTCAATCGATCGATCTGAATGCTTGGATCGCTGTATCTTTGATTTCTTTAGATTTCTGGAGAATGTTTTAAGGGACTTGGTTATTCGACTCGAGTGGAATACGCTCGAACGTTGGAATGCTCCTTCTTCTCGACTACTGAATCCAAGGTAGTAGTTTTTTTATACAAGTGTCAAGTCATATTTATTTATTCAATGAGGTTAAGAATTATTCAAGACGCGAAAAGTGCTACTTTATGCACACCGAGTCAAGAAGTATCATAATCTTCAATTTTATCTGATGATTCTCTACTATTTACATCTTTAAGTACTATCCATAATATCTCAATCTCATTAAAAATCAAAACTCTATTAGCACCCTGCTAAAAAAACAAACACACTCAGACACTAAAGCAGACATTGAGCACCAGCCCTCCCAACAAGCTAGAGCCACGCTCCCATATTGTTCAACCCAGCTTGTACACCCGAACTACTTTGCGCTCTGAGTTCCAGCTGCGCGCGTATCAAGCGCCCATACTCGGTGAACTTTCCAGCTCGCCCGCCCACGCCAATATGTGTATACACCCTGCACTCTGTCGAGCCTCAGCCGCGTATAAACATCGCCAAAGGCGCCGCACATTCGAAAGCGCCTGCGACGCGCGGCTAATTCAAAGCCAATAAAATTCGATTTGCCGGCGTGTACTCGCTGAGCAAACGAGATAAGAAAACAAGTACACCGCGCGCTCAGGCGGTGCGGAAAATCTAAAGCAGCACCGCGGCTCCTCCGTAAACCAGCCGCGCGCACAACCGCGCCAGGGGATCTCTTGTATGTTTGCTCTCGCGAGGTATTAAAGCTATCGGCAGCAGACTCCTTATATTCCGAGCCCTGGTCAAAAGCGCCTTTTGTACCTCCCCCCTTTTCACCACCCTCCGAAGAATGTATATGCGTGATACGTATATATATATAAAGAAGGCCCACTACGGTACTTCCTCCGCTCTCCTTTTCTCCAGAATCCTTTTCTTCATCGGCGTGTCTCTTTCTCTCTTGGTGTGTAGGTTTTCGCCTTGGGTATACAATGCGCAAGCGGCCGATATTGTCGCGTTTTATTCGAGCCCGCAGCCGGCCAGTTTAACGATCGGCTCTCTCGCTATTATATGACGCGGGGGGCTCTCTCGATCTTTCCGCTCGAGCCAAAAGCCGTAGAAACGATAAACGCTCTCTTATTAAGTGTCCGATTGTCGCGCGCGCAGCTCCGCAGGGGTCGGGAGGTGACAACAAACCACGCCGGGGAGGTGTGTGTATGGTATAGCCAGTCTCGCCCCTCTCTCTTTCTTACTCGCGGTCTATAGCTGTATACAATCTCTCTTTCTCTACTGCGCGCCCTTTCTTCTTCGTGCCGGAATGGTACTGGTTTATTTCTCTTTTGCGAGCCTATCCCACTTCTTCTTCGTCGTCTTCTTCCTTCGCCTCCCTTTTCTCCTCGAAATCGTGCTCGCGCTAGCTTCGGAAATTGCACGAGGTGTGCTATGTGTATTGAGAGCCTGGGCTCGCTCTGAAATTGCGGTCTGCAGCTTTAAGGATGCTTGCTGCTGTAGCTCGGAAAGTCGTCTGCGAGGAATTTTGAAATTCTATCTAGTCATGATTTTAATGGGATGTTTTCGTACGCTAAGGCCGTACAATTCCAGGTGGAAGTAATTTTTTAATTGCAAGTATAATAACAATCTTCTTCCTTATTTTTTGACAAGTTTAACTAGTATTTCGTAATGAATTTAAAAATAATCATTGACCGTGAAATGATCTACTCTCAAAATAGAAAATTAAAAATGCCCTAATTGGGGCCTAAATAGGTTGCCTATAATTATAAGCGTAATTATGGCTGTTATTAAGCTCTTCATTAGATCTTGGTCAAGGTCTAACAATATTATAACTATTGAGCTTACAATTAATTAATTTTCTATTTGGGCTACCTCTAGTCGACGAAAAATACTAACCACAAATTAACCGATTAGTTTATATACCAGCACGAGATCAACCTACACCTATACATACTTACCTACACACTATTCCTCTCCCCAACTCCGCTCTCACTCGCACAAAATCACACATACGCTGTTCCAAGCCCAGCAACTCCCACCACATCCCAAAGCCCATACATACACACCCAACCCGCTATACACTTTACGTAGAGTGGCCATTCTGAAAAAAAAAAGAAAAGAGAGAACGCGAGCTCGAGCGCGCGTGTAAGTTAACGCGCGCATGCACGCCTCATCGATGGCTCTCGAGAAAAGCCCGTGTGTTTGCACTTTGACCAAGCGCACTCTTTTATTCGAGAGCCGGACGGAAGGGCGCGCATAAGCGCACCCAGACTCACCCGGTGCATAATAAGTATTGAATGCTAAATCGTAGAAGCATTGAGGAGGTGTTTCCGCGGTTACTTTCGAAAGAATGCCGGAGGTTAATTGCAGCTCGAGGCCCGTTGAGGCGTGGTATTACGTTTTCGAGAGGCTCGTTAATGAGCGGTCTCATGGGCGCGCCCCGGGGACTTTTCATTCGCGGCAAATTGACCTGCGGCCGGCTCATAACGCTGTTATAAGCGCTGTTAGTATTTGTCTATTGTTCGACGGTGTATACTCGCTTATAGGGTTTTGATTCGCCTCGTGGCGGCCGCTCAAATTGAATAAGGGAAGCTTATTTTTTTTTTGCCGCGTTGCGTAATGCATATTTTATGCGGAGAGCGCACGGCTGCCAGGCGTGTATGGATCTTTTTATGAATAAAAACTCGGGCTCTGTGTTCACGCTGTGTTGGTTACATTTTGAAAACGGCATGTAAAATACCGTCTGGCTAAATTTAATCTTTGTAAATGAAATTTTTTAGTGATTATAAATAAACATAATTTATCAGAATGTGTTTTAATTTATGTTTAAAAACGCTTATTTGTTATTATTCACTGGTAAATATTAAAATTCTCTCTTCTAATTACACGAAAATGCCCGTAATTGTGGCGAAATCTCAATTGTATTATTGCGTGGCCTACTATTACTTAATTAGTAAAATTCCAGGCAATTAAGCTAAAATTTCCATTCTAATTAAAGTTTAATTCTATTTTTACCCCAATGAAATAAAGTCCTTTGTAAATACTTCATTAAAATGAAAAAATATTTTACCAACGTTTATTAACGAGTAAAATAAAGGAAAATGAAATAAAAATTACTAGCATGCGCAAATAAAAGATACAAGTTGACTAAAAGCCTTCCATGAACCTATCGGCAAATCGACCAATTTAGTTTACGGAATTCCCGTTCGAGTTAATTACCGAATCGCGCACTCATCTCTACGAGCTTCGTGAGTTATTCGTTTCATGCAACTAAACAATTAGTCAAAATTGAGAGGGAGGATTGCATTCGTAACGAGAATCGACCAATGCCTGCAGGAAGAGAAATCGAGCAATTAAAATAATTGCGAAAAACAATACTTTTTCGCAAAAACACTTTATTTAACATATAAAGATTTTTTGTCATGCTGTTATAAAGTAATCAACTAGCATTTATCAAACAATCACGTGTCAGTTACTCGCGCAATCTTAATAGATCCTATTATCAAATCTTAAATATAAAAAATATTCAAATACATAATTTAAGTGATATCTACAGCAATCCAACTTTCCAGATCCAGCTAACTAAAAATTCTCCGCATCAAAAACCAGCCCTAAAATTCAGCTTGGCCGCAACTTTCCGCAAATGATATAACCACGCATCAAAAGCTAAATATCCCCTTTCGCTCGGAGTGTTTCGCCAAAAACAGCTTGGCCCTCTCTCTCTCTCTCTCTGAAACGAAACAGAAATTCGTATATCCAACTTACATTTCCATTAATCTAGCTCGCACTGGCGCTTCTCGCGTTTATTCTACCCGACTTGCTTAATCCACGTCAAAGCGAACATACAAACTCAACTTAAAATTACTCCACCTTCGCAATGCGTTATACTCTCTCCTCTCAATGCTTCAGCCGTTTACCTACACACTAGCACACGCACGCATACATACGTATACATAAACATACATACGCATTCACACACGTATACACAAATAAAACCAGGAACGCGCGCGTGCCGGAAAATTGAGCGCGCGTTTTCCCTCCGCAGGGGTCCCCGGCTAGACCAACAGTTGGCCGCTCTGCGAAAATTACGGCACTGGTCGTTGCCTTCTTTTTTTTTCCACCAACTCGCCAACTGTTCGCTGCGCCTTTGTGCAAGCGCTGTAATGACTGCGGCGATCGGCCAGCCGCACAGGATAAATCGTTGCGTTCGGGCTCGTTAAGGTGAGACCTCGGGGGTCGCGGAGAGAATGGCCGAAGAAAATGAATTGGCCCGGCTGTTGGGCGCGCACAATGACGAGTGCACGGCAGCCGCGATAGGCTAATGAAATAATGACTCGCTAATTACGGGCGAATTATTTAGCTCGCCCCGCATTATTGACGCCGCGTAATAATAAACCGATTTGTAGCGAGCTCGGCGCGGCTGTGACTTTTATCGTAATGAATCGAGAGGGGAACGCTGGAAAGTGGAATAAAATATCGCTTCAATTATTTGTAACGAGCGTTAAAATGAAATTTTCAGGGCCTGCGCGTAATATTGGACCCGGCGCTTCAATTATGCAGAATAATCGTTCAACTTTTGATGCGCGCCCGTTGGAGAAATTAATAATAAAATCTTTCGCCGCGAGATTACATATCGCGCGCTCGAATCCGAGCAACGAGCTTCATAAGTTACTCGAATTTTCGGCTAGAATTACACTTATTAGGGCTAAGGTCGCGAGTACCGCCAAGCCTCGTACTCTCGCGGCCTGGGAAATGAGATTCGTATAATGAGAACGAGAAAGAGAGAGGAGGGGGGGGGGGTTGCTGAGAAGGCCCGCAGAATGGATGGTTCCTTTGAAGTCGCGTCGTCTTTCGCACGCGGGCCGCTCACTCATCCACTCTATATGCCGCAATCCAGGGAAACCAGAACGAATGAACGAGCTCTCTCTCTTTTTAGATTTCGCCTTGAGGAAGCAGGCCGAGAGCAGTGCTAAAATCTTCAATTGTGACGCCTGAAAAATTGTTAGCGCGAAAAGCTGGGGAAGTGAGGCTTTCTCTTGTTAATGCACGAGTAAAGGAAAAGTTAATCTGAAATTTGAATTTTTAAACGAGAAAAAAAGATGCGAATTGAAAAATT
The DNA here is from genome assembly GCA_900480035.1 of Eupelmus urozonus. Lineage (NCBI taxonomy): Eukaryota > Metazoa > Arthropoda > Insecta > Hymenoptera > Eupelmidae > Eupelmus > Eupelmus urozonus. Next base: position 150,081 of record UELX01000021.1, read on the forward strand.
TTCGTTTATTTTTGTATTAAATCCGAGGAGTGATTAAATTTAAATGAAACTTTTTGTTGAACGTCTACTTCTGCCTCTTTAAAAGTTAAAGCTCTATAAAAGCTTTTAATTATTTTATATACATAAATTAAAAAGATTTCAAAAATATAATAGCTAACGTCTTATAGCAGTTTTAAAACTTTTAAGAGTCTATAACAATATTTAAGAATTGCAAAATCTTTCCCAGAACGCTTTTATTTATACATTTTAACGCTTTTGCAGACAATGAGAATTTAATTATAACGACGAAACGAAAAGCTCTCTTTATGAAAATTTGCCTGTGTATTTACTTAGCAACAAGAAGTAAAACCTTGCAAAATTTTCATCTACAGCATCTTCATCCTTATAACACTGTATTTAAAAATATCCAAATAAAGGTAATCCTTTTTATGATTTATCACCGAGAAAGTAGTTTGTAGCACGTCAAAACTGATGTATTAATAGCTCACCTTCTCCAGAATCTAATCTCAACTCTGACGCCTAAATCTCTTTTTCACACCCACATCTACACGCGCTCTAAGTTTTACGATATATTCTCGTGATACAGATCTATACGGCTCTCTTTTTAAGGTAACAAATGACCCGTCGACGCCCACCTCACGCATGATTCCTTCATTATACGATCTTCGCAAAAAAGCCGGGCAAAAAACAAAATAGACACCGCATATTCTTCCTTAAGGTCATTAAAGCGACCTGCAATAATTACCACAGTCGAATATCATTATCCAGCATTAATTTTCAAATCGACCGCACAAACAAGCTTTCAAAGGCTAATATGCTATAAAAATTTTCGGCCAAAGCTTCTATACTCGCTTTGCGAGTAGCCGTGCGCGCTCGTGTGCGTATAGACGCATATAGAAGCGCGTGCGTGCTAATATAGGCGAGAGGTCCATTTCATTATCTTGAGCTGCGACCGCTAGTAATAAAGCCGTTAGAGCCAGTATAAACACGCGCGTATCCAGGTCGAGTGTTTCTGCTCGTGGCTGTTTGCATATCTCGGTAAATTGTCCGGCGTTTTTTACGTATTCTCCCTCTCGTTCCCAGTCGCGGCGCAACGAGCACGAGCCCAGAAAGAAAGCTCCGTGTGTCACAAACCTACTCGTACACACGCATACACAAAGTCGGAGGATGAATATATTGTAATCTTCCGCGAGCACGTGGAGTAATGAAAAGATACGGCAGAGGAGAGCTCGGTAAAAGCTCGAGGAATATTCTCTTTTTTTTCGAGAAGAGAGAGATTTAAGCGTTTGGCTTGAGAAATTTTCAGATGCCAGCGTTTGTTCTTGCGGTACAATATATCGCGGGAGGCGTGTGTTAGTGTTTTTACGGAGTTTCGAGCTGTTCGCCGCAATCTTGAGCGATCGTTTGCTTAGACTTTTTTAATTTCATGGCCAAGGAAGTGGGTTAGTAGGCATGCAATTATTCATAACAAAGAATAAGTATAATTACGCGCCGGGAGTTGCGAAAGTAGTTCACTGTTAGCGCGAAAATATATCAGAAGCCAAGAGCAGCATTAAAAGCAATAATCGCTTGATAAATCCAATTTTAAATCCCAACTCCGCAAACTTTAGCCTTTCATTATCTCCTTTGAAAAGAAGAAAGATCACGAATCCCTCATCTAGGGCCTAGACAAACCGACAGCGGCGAGCCGTAAGTTGCTTTCTGCTATATCCCGCGCGCGCGCGGACCCTCATGCTGACCTGCTTAAAACGCGAGTGAGATATTAAGCCCCGGACCTTATTTACAGATCTTTTTTTGGCCTCGTGCTCTTTTCTCCGCGAGTTACGGAAAAAGAATTCATTAAGAAGCGCACATAGAGCGTAGGGCCTGAGCTTTACGTGCGCGGCTGGAGGCCGCCTCGGCGCCACATCGAAAATGAAATCCAACTGTTATTCTACAGAGCCGTTATTTATACGTCTCCTTCGGGTAAGCTCCTTGCACGCGATCTTTGAGGTGTATTGCGTCAGTAATTAACTTTACGCGCACGTAATTGCGTGCAGCTTGAGAAGGCTGCTGCTTTTGCGTTTCGCAGTGTAAGATTAGCTGAAAGCTGTGGTGTACGAAAAATCAACCGTTCATTACGCGATTTGAGGTCGTTGCAGTTTCTTTTTTCACGATTTTAATGAGAAAGATTTATTTCCTCGGTAGCTTCTAATTTTCATTAGCAGTGTATTGAATGACTTAATTTACCAAAAATAAATGGTGATTAACCATGTTCTTAATGTTTGAAATTTTAATAATTTAAAAACTTTCATTTTTATTTTACAAATGTTAAAACACATACGAACATATCTAAGCGTACAGAAAGATACAGAAATGTTAGGTCCACAAATTTCAGCAATTGTTTATTTCCTTGACAGTATAAAAATGTTAACACATCAACCATCCTCCGCTACAATCAATCAGAGAAAAATAAGGATAAAAAATCACAATGATTGTTCATCGGCGCTAAACCTTAAACATCAATAATTCAAAATAACGAGCAGTAAACAAGCTGAACCATCAATCCTGCGACAGCCGCTCTCCCCGACGATCATCCTCCGAGGATCCGTCGTGCCTCAGCAATCTCAAATCCATCACTTCTCCCGCGCGTTTTATTAGCGCAATCGTCTCCTAAATGTCGCGGAGCCGTTAACACCCCAGCCTCTCCCCTCTGGGACGCGCGAGCCAGCCACAGTAAAGCGAATCACTCCCCCTCTCTTCAGAGAGCGGCATTCACGGCCGGCCTAAAAGCCTCTCGGCGATGATTTTCGGAGCGCGCGCCGAGATATCGCACCGCTCGCAGAATGGCTGGCGTCCTATATACACGTAGCCAGGCGCGCCTGCACGGGCAAGCCAAGATGAGCGCGCCCTATTATAGCGAGCCGACCAAGTGCGATGTCAATTTCCGATAGTATCCAGCTGGGAGAGTGAGAGAGAGAGAGAGTGAGCACTTGAATTCGAATCGCCATGGCGCGCGGCGAGAATCAATCCCCCGATCCGGACGGACACAATGCCGGCTCTGCTGCGGCTGGAGCTGCGCACAGTGTTGCGGCTGCAGATATAGCCGGCTCTGCAACACGACCTTGTGAGCGAATTCTTCGTGCTGTGCCGGGCCGTCGGGGGGATGGTTCGTCCTAGTATAACGAGAGGATCGGAGAGCGAGTGGCTGGCTACTACGGTCTTCCTCTGCGGCTTTACGCCGCGCGCGCGCGCGTGTTCCTATCTCTCTCGCTTGCTGCTGTAGTCTGTCTGTGCGCCGCTATGCTCGCTTCTCTAGTTCTTCGAGCGTGATGAGCTGGCCATTGCCGGACCGACGTGCATTATTGAAACGGCGCGGTGCTTTGGGTTTTTGTTTGCTTTTTTGGAAGGAGTGTGTTTTCGTTGAGAGATGTTTAAGGCGGTTTTTAGTATGGTGTTGATTTAATAAAACGTTATAGAAATGGAAAATGATTTTGTAAGAAAGGGTTCCACATTTATAAAGTTTTCTAAAATTTTGGAAATTGAAATATTGAGATTGATATGAAACTGCCATAGGTTAGTTACTGCAAATTTTCTGATCGATTCTTCATCAGAAGATAAATCAATACTTAATAGTTTACATCAAACTTTGAAGCTATACGAGGTTCCTCAAAGCATAAATATCTCAAAACTTGAAAATTGATATTGTCATCGTCGTTCTTGTCCCATCCGAGGCGGCCCCTCCACGAATCAATCAGCCCGAAAAACTTGGACAAATAGTCGTTTAAAAGAAGGAAGTAGCTCGAAAGTCCCGAAGCCATACATCGCCCTCCGAGCTGGCGGCGGCGGCAACTCGAGGAATTCCCTCCCCAAGAATCGAAGGGGCCATTCGTATTCAAATGTGGGACGAATTTCAAAGGCGCTCCCCGGGGGTGTACACGCCGCCACGCTCCAGCTGCATCTGTAAACCCGTTCATCCGTGCATATCCAGCGAGCGAGCGAGAGGTTGGCTATTTCCGCTCCCTTAACCCCCACGAGTCCAGAGATTGTGGCTGCGGCCCGGAATCTCGGGGAGTTCCTAGAGGACTGCCGAAGGAAAACAGGCGTGCAGGTGAAGAAAAATAAAACAAGCAAGAGCGCTGGAAAGGGAAAACTTCGCCAAAAAGCTTTCCGTTCTTGTTGAACAAGCTGGAAATAAACAAACAAAAAAAAAAACAGAAGGAAAAGATGAGAAAGGAGTGTACAAAGGCTTGGCTTTGTCGCGAGATGAAGAGTTTCCTTCGTTTGGTAAAGCAAAGCCGCTGGAATTGATAACGCAGCACACGGCTTATTGTTTACGCTGCCGCTGACTACGCTGTCTTTGGTTATCTTACACCCCTGTAGATACAATCTTAGCCAGCCGAGCTTTTATGAGCTTGCGACTTTTGCTAAAGGTAATACGCACCGAGATAGATGTTCTTTCCTAATTAAAGTACAAAGCTTTGTCTCGCTGGGAAAGCATCAACATTCACATCGTAGTACTAGCAGCCTAGAAACCGTCCACCCCACCTTAATTTTCCAGTCAATTGAATGATCAGCAGCAGGCCCTAATCAAGCAGTGGCCTCTCCAAATTCAAAAGTGGCTCGCTTGATGAAAATGGACAAATTATTCGACCGGCCCGTCGCGACAATCGGCGGGGAAAAAAGCAATCAAGCGCGCGCGGCCGGCGGCGCCATTATCATCGTCGTCCATCCCGGTGGCCGGCGCGCGACAGCTGCTGCGAGGGAGTCGAAAGAAAAATTCGCTCGAGCCCGGTCCTCTCTCGGCATATCAAAACTCGATCTAGAACCGCCCCCCTTGGGGAGAATCGCTCTCGGCGAGCGAACGATTTATCATAGATATTAAAAACCGCGCACGCGAATATCGAAGCGTCAATCTCTATAATACATACACACTCGCGCAGCGAGCTCTCGGCCTATTTCCAATTCGCATTATATATGTATGCGCGAGCGACAAGGCGCGGAGAGAGCGAGCTGGAGCGGGATACGGAAATAGGAAGTCTTGAGGAGGAAGTCTTCGGTCCTTTGGTTTTTTTTAGATTTGAAATCGAGAGCGGAAAGGGATTTTTGAATTGAGAGGATCATTGGGGATTCTGAATTTTTGGCTCGAGTGTGTTCTTTTGGAAAATTAATGGATGAATTTGATGAAGGGATACAATATCTTTTAAGTCGTGACGTTTGCATTTAAATATAGTTTTTATGAAGGTTTGACAATGATAGATATTCAAGTTTGGTGACTGCCTGAATTGTGTATGAACTATCTCTGATTAGACTAGCTGAGATATTCAGAGAAAACCATGTCATGTCACTACTCTACATGTATTTCATTTTTGATGTATTAATAGTAAATACTTCTTCAAATTCTATTCTATTCAAACCATACTCATCATCAGATCTGGCTGAACAAGACTTCAGTTAAAATTAACGCTTGATCCACCCGTAAGCAAAAGTATAACCTTACACTTCTCGTTATCAGAGTTTCAAAGTTTTCCTATAGGACACATATCCATCAACTAATAGTTGAAGGCTTCCACGATCCACGAACAATCTATCAATAGATACCCTCGTACTATCCCCATTACGCGCGCTTCAATGCAAGAATGGTCGATGCAATTCCGCGCGGCAATATCGATGCGGGATATACCAGTTATTTATAAGCGCGAGCTCCGCACACTGTTCTGGAATATGGATTTTCACTTTTGGAAAACGGGCGCCGGGAATGCACTTTCTTCGCCGGCGCGAAAAGTGCACGGGATTTTCGTGCTTCGCCGCGCTTTTAGCATTTTTCTCGAGTATTGATTTTTAGATGCATTCGGAAATGTAAATTTTAGAAAAAGGTTTTTGACGTGCCGTTGAGTGTAACGTGCTACTGGGAACGTCGATGCGGGTGATATTTATAGGTGTTCATTTGCACTTACTCTTTTGCCTCGGAATAATTTAGAGCATGTTTTTTTCTGTTTGATGGACAGAATTGATTTGCTTGAAAACTGAGAGGTGATTTCGATTATTGATACTTATATATAGATTTAATAATTAATAAAACAATATAGAGGCTTCATACGTAAACAATGATGAATAATTCTTGAAGAAGATACGCTTTCTGCAATAACACGAAAAAAAATCGAACAAGCTATCAATAAACCTATAAATCCTTAATCGCATCGCAGAGAATCTCTGAAAGCAGCGAAATACTCGGTCATATCATTCGGGCATCCGGAGTATATATTCCTCCCTCTCTCTGTCCCTCGGATCAGAGGCAATAGCCTCCCGCTGATGAATTCGGCAAATTAGCCAGCTAAGCTCGGAGTCGACATCCAGGCATTAATTACCCCTCCCCTCTCCCTCGCTCTCTCTCTCTCTCTCTCTATAGATCGCGAGCACCTCGTCGAATTGTCGCCAGCGGGCTGGCCGTTAAACGAAGCCTGCAGCTCGTCTCTGGCCGCGCGTGGGCGTACATACATAGGGCAAAAGTGCGAGCTCTGTACACGGCCCTGTCAAGCCGTAAATCACGGGCTTTTGAATCCCAGCGACGACGTTTGCGCGCTCCTGCCGCCGCGGCGGCGTCCACGAAAATTAACCCTGCCGCCGCCGCCGCCGCCGCGGCGAGCGGATATCCGTCATAATTGGCGTCCGTCGATAAATTAAAGCTGGATCAGTCCGACGTCAGATTGATTACAGTGTGGCGACGAGCGCGCGCGCGCGAGGCAGCCTTGCCCCTGCCCGATGCCCATTCCGATTTCCAGGCCAGTCCAAAGCCCACATCCATCCTGTGACCCCGTCTACCCCCCGGGTTATCTCTGTCTCTCTGCATGTGCCAGGAGCGCGCGTATATGGCTTTCGGAGCTATATATACAGGCCAGATGGCTATCGGGCAGCGGCTTTCCAAGCCTTCTCCCCGACCATTCGCGCATTCTAAGCTGGCTTGACTGTGCCTGGCTAGGGTGCTGCTGCTGCTGCTGCTACTAACACTGCGCTGCTGCGCTGAGGCTGTGTTGAGAGAGGCCCTTTAGCCGGTCGCGCGCTCGATGAAGCTTCGGTTTGGAGGCCATTTACACGTCTTCAATTAGCACTAAGTCGATTTTGGGAACTGTGAGCGGCTGGAACTGTATTAGTGTTCTGGATATTCGTGATGGGGTTCAAAGAGAGAATGAGAGAGGGAGAATAATTAACAGAAACTTTATCGCTAATGGGTTTAGATTCGTATAATCAATATTTTGATTATTGGAGAGGAGATGAATTTGAGGTTGATGGTAGTTTATACTTACAGTTAATTAACGTTCGAAATTTGTTGTTTGTATTATAAAATATCGGGTCTGCTTTCGTTACTTTAATTCGGGATGGTTGGTTAGCGAAAATAATAATTTTTTTTTATTATCGGAAAGTTAATTATCTAGGGAAATTCTTTCGATCAATAATAAAAACATATTGTTTTTATTGATTATTGCCTTATTCGTTTACCAAAAATTAATTAAAATTATTGTTTATTGGACAATATTTATGTAATGCGATACTGGCTACATAATATCCGAAATATAATATTTAATATCTTTTTACATCAAGTACAATAAATATTAAAACTGAAAAAAATATCTGGTGTTTTTTAATGTTGGTTTGGAAACGTGGAACATTAGCAAGATATATATTTATATTTTTTTGCTGACGATCTTGGGCAAGAGCTCATGAAAAATGCATCAGACTGTCATTATAATGAATCTTTTATTTCGAGCAGCTGTATATACTAGCTATATATATATATATATATATATATATTTCTGCTGGACGGTCACACTTTACGTTGATGGCTCTTATCGAAATGATTAGGTTAATAAATCACCCGGACTTCATTTACATTAGTAATTGTACAGTCGTCGAATCTTACATAATTAATTCAAGTAAAGGATATATAGCGATGATCATCTAAGATTTTTTACCGAGTACAAAGCTCAGGCGGCACGCACACACGCACTTCCAGCACGAAACAATCCATTTTGGAGCGATGAAAATTTCTATGCAAATTGCAGTAACAATTTCAAAGATTCATATCTGCGCGTAGGATAAGACTGGTAAACCGAGGCTTAAAAGACAACAGCCGTTTTATCTGAAAACAGATCGATCTTAGCTGGACTCTCTCCCAGCGCGCTCTTTTCCGCACAAACTACACTTGACTTGAATCATTTATCTGGATTAAATGAGGGAAACAGCTACAACTTGGGGATGCTCTCGACTGGGCGCTGATGTATCCATTCTTTATCTTTTGAAAACGCCGCAGTGCTATAGGCAACTAGTGCCCAACTTTATTGCATCGCATAAATAAACCTTTTTAGAGCAATGTTTTATGTAATTAAGGTTCCATCTTGAATGTTACTCTTATAACTCTCATCAAATAATAAAAAATCATTGAAAAACAAAAAGAGCTTTGTGTATAGTTGTAAGCATCAGGGGTATTCAGCAAACTATTGTTTCCATTGTTAACATTATCCACTTTAAACTACATCGTCTAATCGACAGCGCAAAACAGTCAATCCATACATTAAGCGCACGTAACCAAAGTACCAGTATTTAACGAAGGGTTCAAAGCAGCGCGCCGGCAAAGCTCCGCAAACTGCGCTAATTCGAATTACCCTGATCGTCCTACTTTCTCCGGGCGAGCCGTATTCAGTCACCAAATTTGATTTCCTCCGCTGGAATAGCCAGCACGGCAACTCTCCTCGCGAAAAGTTACCACCGAACAACGATAGGCCCTTCCCCCTTCCTCCAGCTTGCTAAAATTTTTCCTCCCTCGTAGTGTGTGCTCTTACAATTTGGCGAGCGGGAATAACGTGTCGCAACTCAGTCGCTAATTTACGTACGACAAACACAATTCGTATAACTTTGCCGTGCTCGCGGGCGCGCACCCGCCCGCGGCGTTTTCCGAATGCGTCGAGCGAACTTACGACTAGGCGAATCGCGGCTCCGCTATACCTGGCGGAATTAACAGTCTGCTATGAACTCGGATGTGTGCACCGTGAGGCGCTTGCGTATGCATTCCCGGCGTGTCAAACACTCTGGGCGCGCGCGCGCGCGCACTGACGCTGAAGCGTATGAATATGCATCGATGACTCGAAAGCTCGCAGTAGCTCTGTAATATATATATAATATATATATATTTGTGAGAGCGTTCACGTGTATGTATGTATATGTGTGTGTGTGCGCCTGTGTGTGTATGAGTGTTCGTATGTGTGCGTATGTGTAAGTGCACTAGAAATAAGTTAGCTATGCCAGGATAATAATTTTACGCGTCTGCGTGCGTGTATTAAGTTCGAGTTCGAGGCTGTGTAATAATGGCTTTATGTTAGAATGAATAATTACGCCTGATTATAATGTCGAGATTTTTCGTTCGCAAGCACGGCCGCTTTGTTCGATTGGTTTCTGGACTTTATCGCGTGACGGCTTTTCGACCTGATTTCTGACTGTTGTGATTTCTTCGGGAAAAGTCGTTTATTAGCGTGTAGTTTATACAGAAGGTTTAATTTCAACAAAGTGTAGCTTTAAGTTAAAGTATAATATACGCAATGTTGGAAAACAATAAACAGCTTCCATATTCATAAACAGATGTTCGATAAAATTTTTTAATTGAAAAACAACAATCAATTTCCATCCCGCATCAACTGAATTTCCGCAAGTCATACTAAAAACTTCTTTCCGCGCGCGCATAATGTCACATTTTCATATTTCGCCGTGTAACAAAAGCTTATTATTTTTCAATTCCCACCCATCGATCAGCAAATTACAACGACGCTCAAAACATTGCCATACCGCGCCGCTAAAACAAACACTTGTTCATCCCCGCCGTACAGCACACCAGCTCCTTCTCACAAGGTACGGGGCGTCGTTTTAATTAAAATAAAATACAATGACTACGCTCCGGCGAGTAATGAAAAAGCACTTAAACCAGGCGAGAGCGAGGACTCGAGCCGTGCCTCGCGGCGACGGCGACCTTCCGCTCTTCGGCGCGCTCGCTCGCCCAGAAAAACTCACGCGTGCGCGAGAAAATCGAGAACACGCGTAGGACGCAGCCGTAAATTTATCGAGCCCGAGCCTTATCTGATACGCCGGGACACGGAAAGCGCCGAAATGTCGATGATATCGGCCCACGGGCAGAGAAAAAAAGGAGCTCGCACGCACGTGCTCTCGATTTCACGACGAGCGAGAGAGCCTCTCTTTCACGCCTTTCGTCGGCTGATGAGGCGAGCGCGTGTTCGTTTAGATGCTTGCGACGGTTTTGGTGAAACGGTAGGTCTCGAGTTAAATAAAACGAAGATGTGGAAAGGTAAGCGGTGATTTTTGGCTGCAGTTTAACTTTTTTTTTGTAAATATGCGTGAATTTGCTAGAAAAGCGTTTGAGGAAATGATTTTACGTTTTTGTTTGTTACGCAAATGTAACGGGTTCTTCGAAGCCTTATCCGTCCTGAATTTTAATTCGATTCGCCGCTGTAATATATTTGTCCGGTATTATATCGTTAAGTGGATTGAAAAAATAAAATTACACGGGAATTAGATAAATGTTCGATAATAGACACGCGAAACGCGGCGCAAGCTCTCGAATACCTCGAATGTACGTACTAAGTTCAATTAAGAGAAAGGCTGCTAATGTCCACGTGTTATTGTTATTATCCTGAGTATATATTGCGCCTGTATTCAGCGTAACTGGAAATCGGTTCGAGTGTGCCTCTGTATACCGATACCAAACAAATATTACTCCTAAGTTCCCTGCGCTCGGCGCTCCATTGTTTGCATGTTCACACAATTTGGTAAACAGATAGAGCTCCGTGATTCGTCTTTTGTCTTATCTAATCTATAGCCTAATCTCGTTAATAGAAAGCCCCGCGAGCGCGCGCTTGCACAGAGGTCAGAAATCAAGAGTTCTGAATAATTGACGAAACAATATTTTTTTTTCCTTTTTCGTCGTCCCTCGAGGGCCAAGGATACATGCCTCCCTTATACATATTTGGAGAGCTTATGCGATATTTGCGTCTCGGAGGGAGCCCGGGAAAAAAGCGCGCTCACTGCGGGGGGGAGCGAAACCGCGCGTAAGTAATGAGCGGTCGCCCTAGCGGAACTTCGCCTGTGTGCGCAGTTTTTGTTCCAGAAATAATTACACGCATTTTGAACGCGCGCACGTGGACCTCGGCAAATAAATCCCGGCGATTCAGCCGGGCGACGCGCCCGGCAAAAATATAACTTTTGTAATCTGCTTAATCTTTTCAAATTAAATCCGGGCTCGCCGCCTTTGCTGGAAAAAAAGGGCGACGCGGACGAGGTCGTTTTTTAAAATAATCGATAAGGGAAACGTTATGGTATTTTTGATGGATTTAAGGTTTGTTGAATTGAGACGTATTTTTTGTCGGTAGAGAGAGACGATTTGAAGTGAAGTATTTGAAACAATATCAACAACGTTGAAAATCTAAAAATGTTAAAGCTTTAAAGCTATCAATGGCGTGGCAACAACGCTTTATATTTTCAGTCAACAAATTTCGGTATTGTTACTTAACAAACAAAACAATGACGTATGTCTGTCAATGATATTGAAATCTTGATATCTCTTTGTTCCCTGGAAAAATGCTTTCTCGCACTTTGACTCTACATTTTCAATCGTAAAGAATATGCAAGCGCACACACAAAAGTAAATAAATGAATTCTACGTAAACGTATTTCATTTTGCATGATAAAAGATATAAGGAAAACTATATTATTTCGAGAAAACCCTTTTAGTATTTTGCAAATGAAATGTATTCCACAAAGATAAACAACAAAGAAAATGTATTTGCCAAGCATTTCCGCTTCTTTTTTCTAATTAAGATGCTATCGTTTAATGCACTAGTTTAAAGCCATCTCAACAGAGGCGTTTTTATACTTAGAACTCATATCTGGGATCACTTTGTATGAGACTTTTCGACCTCGCTGCAAGCCCAGTTTTAATTAATAAATTCAATGCTTTGTTTTACGCAAACAAGATATAGCGAGCGGTAAAAAGTTTCGTATTCCCGCTTGTTACATCTCGCACTAGAACAATGCAAATCACAAACGTATGTCTCTCTCCCTCGCATTATCTAAAAAGCTACGAACCAACAAAAAAGCTGCCGCTCCCCATCTTGCCGTAACCCAACGAGACTAAACATATTTCACCGGCCGCAATCATCCGGGGCGCGCGCGTTTGGCCGCGGAAAATCCGGTTTGTCGGCCGATCCCGAAATCCCGGGCTTCGAGAATCCATCCGGCCCTAATACATTCAGCCGCGCGTCCCCCTAATACCAATTACCCGACGAAACAAGAAAGAGAAATAAAAGCCGGGTGAGAGAGAAAAGGAGAGCCATGACACGCGCACGGCAGAACGACAACTGGCCTAGCGTCGAGAATCCAATTTATCGTAAGATTTTACGATCCTGTCGAATCCCATCAGGTCGCTCCGAAATTCGAAGAGAGCTGCCGTAACGGACGGACGCACTGCGCGAAAGTAGCGCGCGCGAATATGAACGCGCCGGAGAGAATCGCCGCTGGAGAGAGAGGGCCGAATAAACGGCGAAACAAGGATCGCTGCTGTTTTCGAAGAGCGAGCTTATATGGCCGCGTAATCTCGGGGAGATTTCGCTCTCGCATTCCGTTATGTCTTATTTCCTCGCTCGAAATCAAACGGGCGTTCGCTCAGAATTTCAAGGCAGTCGAGTTTGCAGCTGTATTTATTGCGATTCGAGATGTTTCGTTATTCCTGTTTCGAATATGAGTTTGTAGGAGGAGGGGGGAGGGGTGAGATATTGGAGGAGATAGCTTGCCACGTGGAAAGCATTATTGGTGAGCTTTGGTAATGATTCGGCTGTGAAAATCAGATTAACGTCAAATTGTATTTTAATGTTTGTACTTCGATTGATTGTTGAGTAAAGAGCACGACGAGTATCATTTTTTTGAGTAATTAGTTCATATTCAACAGAGTACTAAGAATAACGATTTTTATTTCGTGTATAATTAGATAAATATCGCTGGCGACATGTGCTGTCAGTTCTGTGAAAACGAAATAACGTTACTGTCTTTCAGCATTTTCGGAAATGGAGTTTTCATGAATGAATTAAAGTCTGACTAACGCATGGCATTTATAATTGAAGTGACAATATTTTTCTGTCACTCGTCACCAAGCGATTATAGATATATAAATTGCCTTGTCTATTTGTACATAATTAATGTGTTTTTCATTTGTTTCTGTTTTCAGGTGAGTTCAGTGTGCGACGTGCTTGTGATACTGCATGCACGTGTGTATGAGGGCTACTACATTCGGTGTTACATTCGGTGAGGTGTAAATGAATTTAAAATTATAGGATTATAATTGACACAATTTTGATGAATCAATCATAATATTAATAAATAAACTGTTACTGTACGTATGCTGATGAAAAGGTCGAAAAACGAGTAAACTTAATTTTATCGATATTTCCGTTTTTGTTAACTCCTGAACGAGATGGAAAATGTCTTAAACATTGATATCATCAAAATTAGTCACTTTCAAAAGAGTAGATGATAAAGCTTTCAAACAACTATTATTTCTTTATGAAACAACATTATCACTTTATCGCTTTCACTCAAATTGTTATCAAAAGGTCACAAAGTAAGCTTACATCAACTTCTCTTTTGAAAAGCCCTTCGAGTTATCGTAGCGAAAAAAGACAAAAACTAAATGGCAATAAAGCGCAAACAAATAGGTAAAAGCACAAAAGAAGGCATTAACAAACGGCAAGCAGCAGCAACATCGATGCAAAGAATCCTCGACAAAAACAGGCATAAGCCTATCACGCTCATTCATTCCCTTTTCCCCTTTTGTCTGGGAAATGGCGCACAAAGGGCATAGACAGGGGCGCATATACACCAGCAGCGGCAACGGCTTAATGCATTTTCACCGAAACACTCGATTGTCGATCGATATACAAGCGCGCGCGCACTCCAAATGAGAATCGCGAATTTGCGCACGCTACGATGAAGGTAAATAAAACTCGGGGATTGACGTCCCGACGAGACGTTCGGGGGGCGCGCGGGCCAAAAGTAGGAAAAACAAAGTAGAAATGCACATATAGTTTATACACGCGGCCCGCTCAAACAAAACGCAGCTCTGGGATTTGGCGCGTTTGTTTGCGCGTCGCGCCGGCGTGTATGTTTACTCGCGAGAGCGCGAGGCATGAATTTGACTTTCAAAGAAGCCTACCCTCCCTCTACCCTCATTGATGCGCCCAGCCATTTTAGAAATTTCAATGACTTGCGCTCTCGCGATTAACAAGTTTATTTTGTTAGATCAGTGGCTTTATGCGACCACGGGCTAATTATTGTCGTGCGCAAGCTTACGGAGGTGTGCATTCTGAATGCGTATAGAGAGATAATGCGGTTAAGTAGAACGTGTCGAGACGTGGTCAGACTGCACGTTGAAATTTTTTTTTTCTGATTAAGGCACGGAATTCGTAAAACTTGAATTAATGAAGTTTACTTCAACTGGGCATTGAAAAACTAAACACGTCATTCCAAGGAGCGATGACCCATAGGAAGTTTCAATTATGTTTATAAGGATCCGTTCACTGTCTCCTCTCAATTAAGTTTGTCGCACAAAGGCGTACCTAGGCTTATGTAATAGAGAAAGTAAAACCGATAGACTTATGTCAGCGCCAGAATCCTGGAGCTCCGTGAAACTTTCTATTCACGAAATGTAATGATGCCTACGCGCTTTCCGAAGTAAGCTCGGCGCTTATTGTCATGTAGTCTGCGGCACGATTCATCGCATTTTCCTCCGTCAGCCATGCCTCTTTGCGTGAGCGCGATTTCGCATCACCCTCTCGCGCTTTTGCATTCGAGGAGAACACTTGATCATGACGAAGAAAGTTCTTTCGACAATGTAAGGATTGCCCTAGATAAACGGATTTCGAGAAAGTTGAGTTTTGGTTTTGACTTTGTTGGTTTCATAGTCGCTTTGGATGTTTGCCTGCGAGTCAGCGGTAAGATTGTGGCTTTCATTTTAACTTGTTACTATTTTAAATGGTAGAAACATTCTCCTGCGTAAATATATTATCAGCAATATGATTTTCACTAAAACAAGATTTTTTGTTTGTTGAATAGTATCAATAACAATGAGAAAAAATTATTTAGTAAAGTCTTACGATTATTTATACAGAAAATTAATAATTTTACTATCAATTTTTTATCAAAAATTACTCATTATTGTTCACTTTATCAATTGTTTCGCAAGATCAAGGACCAATTTCTCACGTGCAACGTCAAAACTACACTGTGATGAAGTTAGTTCCTACTGTGAATTTCATTACTATGACACAGTCAGACTTTGCTACTGCGAGGAGAGCTATGCTACCAACTTCCTGTATACAGCAGATTAGAGATGCTGAGCAAACGTCAAGATAAATACCGAACTCGAATATATTAGTTATCTTGGTATAGGCTACACTTCTGACGCTGATCTTTTACATATATATTCATTAATTTAATCATAGAACTTTAAAATGTTGTTTTAATTTTGATAAGAGATGTATCTCAGCGCGACTATTTCTCAATACTTTCATATTTTATACTTGTCGTAAGTACACCGATTCTTAAATACAATCTTCTAAACTATACCTCTAATAAAATAAATAAATAAATAAATAAATAATATAAACATCGGTAGCTAAGTTAAAATTAAAATAAAAAAGGCAAAAAAAATAAATTGCTCATTATTCTACAGCTTTGAGCAGTTCAAGGCCCTTGATAACGTTGTCGATTTTCGCAACATCCAATTCGCGAAAGTCAATGTAAGTCACTTATCGTGCGAAAACAAGAACCTTTCGCAACGCTTCCTCGTTAATATTGAAAAACACAGCTACCCATCAAATTTCAAATTGGCATTCCGAGCAGTCTGCAAATCGCCCTGTCTTCTTTCGTCGATCAAAATTGAAAGCAGAAATTGTCCATTCTACTCCGGTTATTTACAGTTGCGATGAATCAGATAAACTCGCAAAGGCTCGATTCACTCATCAGCCGCTGCGCACTCTGAAAAATACGTGTAGCTGCGAAACAAAGAATTGACGAATGAATAGCAATTCAAAAGAGAGAAGAAGCTATAGAGAGAGAAAAAGTTAGAGAGAGAGAGAGAGAGAGAGAGAGAGAGAGAGAGGGACAGAGAAAAAGCTAACATCGGAAGAAGTACGTGAGAGCGGAGAAACGGTTGATTTTGAGCAATTTTTGATCGGCTGGCGATTCGAGAGGGAAAGAGAGAGAGGGAGAGAGAGACCGATCGGGAACAATGCAACTGCACAGCAGTGGTGCTAGATACGCATACCGCCTATGGGTGTTACTCGTCAAAGTGCCAATTCGGTGCCGATTCCGTTCTCGTTCTCTCCCTCTCTCTCCCTCAGCCTCGCTCACTGTTCACCCGGCGATTGGATCGCCATTGATTTGGCGACGTTCAGAGTCCAGGTCTATTGCCGCGCGTTTCAATTCAGCCTAGGAGTAACGGCAATTTCGGCAAGCGCGTCAAAGGTTAATCTGTGTGAGTGCGTGCGTATTCGAGAAACTATTCTGCCCGAGAACGATAGAGAACAAAGTTAATTTTTGTATGGATGAGGTAGACTTTGAGGAAAAACCTTTACTCGAGTTAAAGCAGAATAAATAGCGAAGAAAAATGTCACTTGTACAGGACGTTCTTTTCCTTTACTCGGAATGTATAATTTTATCGCCGTAGACTCGAGCGAAAATTGACATAGCAGCAGCAGCAGCAGCAGCAGCAGCAGCAGTAGGAGCGGCAAGCGAAAGAGCGAATATACGCGCAGACGTGAAGAAGGTCGTGCGCGAGAGGCGCAACCTGAGCGCATTCTCTTAAAATAAACACTCGCTCGCGGAGCCCGCAGCTGCTTAAGATATTCTAACCGCGGAGCGCGAACTCACCTAAAACGAGAGGGAGAGGACGCCGCGTACACACGTACGTACTTATATACACATAGGGGCTCGGGGATGCAAGTTGGCAGCTGCTAAATTCTTAATTACCTCGAAAATGAGTTTTGCATCGTCCATGAGAGGTCCGCGAGAGAATCTCGAATGAAAGTGGGATTTTCTACTGCGGACCTCATACGTCATTCTGCTTTTCGCTTCTCGCTCTATATACATACTCCTTGGGTGACCCTCGCCGCTGTAGCGCCCTGGCTTTAGTGTAAAAATTGTACATTTTAATTTTGAGCCGGAAAATTAAATTTTGTTGTTGCGCGTTCGGGGGGATGTTCCTTGTAGAGCTGGCTCTTATGCATATGCGGATGCGTCGAGGCCGCGGGAGAGTGAAACTTCCCCTACGGCAAATGTCGTTAGACCTACTTTCGACTCTCTTGAACTTTTGACTCGAAACTTTTCAAACTAAAAGAGTCGGTCGAAAATTATATAGCTCGCCGCTGGAGAAATGTTTCATATAGAATCTCATGTTCAACTTTGATTAAAGTAATCTTAATTAACGAGTTTAGCGCTAAATCTAAAATCAAATCTTTTATTCTCTACAAAATCTTTCTATTTTACTTATAAAGCTCTCTTTACCTTTCTCGGCGTAACCGCATTCGTGATTCCAAGCTTCGTACACCTGCACATCTAGCTCACGCGCATACACACACTAGCTCGATGTAACCCAAAAAGTGTGTGAGCCAGCAAGAGGGAAGGAGAAAGAGCACAGAGAGAGCGAA
This sequence comes from Eupelmus urozonus, assembly GCA_900480035.1. NCBI lineage: Eukaryota > Metazoa > Arthropoda > Insecta > Hymenoptera > Eupelmidae > Eupelmus > Eupelmus urozonus. Next base: position 167,816 of record UELX01000021.1, read on the forward strand.
AGAGAGGAAGAGAGAGAGGGAGAGAGAGAGAGAGAGAGCCGTCTGCTCTGGGCTCTTGTACGAGCAAGCTAGTCGTGAAATCCGCGTAATTAGGGGACCGCGCTCTAGCTGCGGTGAGTAGCTAGTAGTTGCTCGCTGGCAGCGTATAGAGCCGCGAGAGAGGGAACTTGTCTGTTTCTACGTGTGCAGCGCCGGCACGACCGAGCGCAAAAGAGGGACACCGCCGGCCAGAGAGAACGAAAGCCAAAGATCCCAAAGCTGACCGCGCGTGGGTGTATCGCGCGACAATGGTCCGGCCGGACTACTTGTTAATAACCGGACGCAATCGGCGCTGGGGGCGCGATTTTCATGCAAGGGGTGAGAGGGAGAAGCCGCTGGCTCGAGTAAGGGTTTCTGAAGAGGGGCTTTACGCGCGTACGTAATCTAGCTAACAGTTTCGCGCGAAACGTTTTTGCCGCGGGGAAAGAGATAGCGCGCCGGCAGGTGGGCGCGGAACGAGCTTAGAAGATAACGCGGAGAGAGGATGGAGAGGGAGAGAGAGAGAGAGAAGGTCCGCTTTAGGAGGTTGGGAATGAAATTTTTTTCTGATTTCGGGAAAAGGGTGGAGCGAGGATGCGCGCACGCGCGCGAGCGGAAGTTGTTAGAGGTGCGTTTGGGAGAATGAGATTTCGGTATGAACTTCTGGGCGAGTTTTGGGATATGAAGTTGTTTCGGGATTTATCTGGGAAAATATGCTTTAAACTTGCGCTTCTAGGAATTCCGTAACCAACGGATAGAGTAAGGCTAAAGGGAAAAAATTCTTCGAAACATTTTTCAACAAAAACAAAGCGCCAAAGTTTAAGGAAAGAAAACTTTTTCGCAAATTTAGCGTAACTACAGTTACAATAGAATGATATCTAATCATTATAACTTGTCTTTCTCTTGAAATTGTATCGTTGTTGTAAATTGCGCTCAAAATGGAAATGTAGTAATGTTAGTGGAAACTTAAATCATGTTACATGAAAGTGCATAACTTATACGTTTCGCCAAGGCTGAAGATAATGTAAGTTCTAATGAGTCGAAAATTTCAGTAATCTTTGTAATTAAACGTGCACCAATGCAACCAAAGTTGAATACAATGTTTATATTAATACTCTCATTTATAGATGATGGATGTTCCATATATTTTTATTTGCTCATCTATGTAGTAACAAGCCTTATATAGAGATGTCAATAGCTAGAAAAAAAATCTTTAAACTACTCGTATTCACGAAATTAGGAAAACTATAGCGTAAAAGCTATAAATTCGTCCAGTCCATTCTCGCCGCTATCGCCTTAAATATTCAGCTCATTGTAATATAAATATAGTTTCCTCCCAACTTTGTCAGCCCCTCCGTCCATTCATCTAGCTCCCTCCTCTTTTTTGTATAGTCGCTTTCGTCTCCTTTTTCTCCTCTGCCACCGCGGCGACGGCCAAATGAGATGCATGACTTACAGCTCGCGCTCGAGTCATTAAAAGAGATAGCGAAATCGCATAAATTAAGCTAAACTCCGCTCTCCCCCAACTAATTTCGATGTTAATTAACCCCCCCTAGGAGCGCGAGCTAGACGTTAAAGGCAGAGCCCCGGCTGATTCACGCGGAATTCCAAAGTCAGCGCGAACGAGAGAAGCAGCAGCGGCAGTAGGACGTGAGCCGCGAGAGACGAGATCCGCACGTTTTTATACATCCTGAGAGAGAAGAAGCCGCATAGGTGCACGAATTCAATTTAAGCAAATTTAAGAAGCGACGAAATAAATTGCGCCGCCGCGAGAAAGGTTAAGGGCGGGCGTAGAGGAGGAAGAGGGAGAGAGAGAGGGAGAGAGATCCTGGCCAGGCGCACTCGGCACGAAGAGCTGACAAGGCGAAACGACTGCTCGACCTCTTCGCGTATGTCCGTGTATATTTCGCGAGCTAGAAAAGAGAGGAGGGGCCGTGGAGGGAGACAGAAAAAGCGAGTAGCTACGTCCCAGAGGTATTTTCAAAACTTTACTTGAATTCCGCTCGTTCGTAGCGTTCCTGCCGACGAGCGAGCGAGCGAGCGAGCGCAAGCTTGAGTTAATGCTCGTCGGGGCTCTCTGGCGAAGCTAAAATATTTGTAAGAGTTTTTCGGCTAAAGAAATGCGTAATTGAGACTACTCGGCTGGCGAGCCAGCGTGGAAATTCATTTTGATAAGCGAGCTATGTGTAAGTAGACATTGTTCTTGGGAAAATAATTTAATGCTAAAGTAAACGTAAGGAATGCGCGGATAATTCACTATTTTATTTCGCGTCTCCTCTTAAATTCTAAAACATTCTCCGTTTAAATCCCTTTCTATTTACGAAACCCGAAATGAAATTTAAAATATCCCTATGAAAAGCGCACGGAGGGCGGACGAAAATCCACTTCTTTTCGTATATGCCGAAAGTGCCTCTTTTTCCGAAAACCTTGCAAAAAGCTCTCAAAGCAGGCCCGCATGCCAAAGTACAATTAATTCCGAAAAACTTGAAAATCGCAGAGCCCGCAAAGAAAGCAACCAGCCGTAAAAACCAAATAAAATCCGGCCAGCCAACTCGCTCGAATATAAAGCTCGGCTTGCTCGTACACAGCCATATAAACTGCACATACACACACAGCTGCACCTGGAGCGCACGCGTGCAAATTGCATTAGCCGTGCTGCAAGTAGACGCTCGGGCAGGATTTACGCGTCAGTTATCAAGGGCCGATGTTATGGCTGATAACGCCGGCCGCCAAAAATGAGCTATGCCGCGCTCGAACTGAATCCCTAATGGGGCGCCACATGTGTGTCGCGACTCCAGCTCTCTCTCTCTCTCTCTCTCTGCATTTTCCGAGCGCGCGCGGGCTGCCGAAGTGGAGTAGCGGCCCAGAATAATGGCTGACCGCACGCGCGCGCCTGCACGGCGACGTCGTGCATTTGAGGCCTTTTACACCGCCCGCAGCTATCTCGCGCTGAGAGTTCGTTCGTTCGGCTTGCGCGAGGGAAATAATGTGTCGTCTTGCTGCGAGCTGGTTGCGAGGAGAGAAAATATTTCGGGGAGTCGGGGCGTTGAGGTTACGGGAAAGGCGGTGCGCGCATGGCCGAGGGAGATAAGTGAAATGTAAAATTTGCGTTTTAATTAAAAGATACGTCGAGGTCGGCTGGTTTGCATATATGGCGGGGCCAGCGTGCGTAATTGTTACTTTAAAGAGGCTTTTTGGGCGATAAATTTGAGGTGAAGGAAAATTTTAATTTTTCATGCGGTCGGCTTGTGTAAGTAAGGATGGCTAAACGCGCGTAAATCGTAAAGTAGTGGGTGCTTATAAGAAATTTAGGGTTTCCTTAATCTTTCATAGTCGTAAAAGTAAGTAAGCGAGCCTTGGAAAACAATGAATTCGTGCGTAAAATAATCTTGTTATCGCAGTTATCGCAAATGGTACATGCTATAGCGATACACTTAGAGAGACTAAAATCACCGAAAGACGAAAATTCACGACGTAGTCGAGCGATAATGACGGCGCTTAGCCGCTTGGTAATCTTTGCACACACGAGCTTTTGCGAGAAAAAAGCTCGCAATTTTAACGCCTAAGTATTCGCAGCCACGCCAAAGCCAATTTAAGCTTTCTCCGTAATCAACCAAATGGATTTCTCCCTCTCCTCTCCTCTCCTCTTATCTACCCAAACACATATTTTTAAAATTTAACGTATCGCCATTTTTTAATATTATTTCCAGGTTTATCCACCATGGACTTATAAAGTTTTTCATAAAATTTAAAAATACGTTTTAATAGGTTTGGGTTGAGCATTCATCTTTTCCAAATGACTACGTATAAAGTTGAAAAAGTTTGAGAAACTTTTTTCTAACTTATCCGGGGTGCAGTATTTTGAAAAAAGTTTTATAAACAGGGTTGCCTTAGAAGAAATCAGATTAACTTTTTTAGCTAGAAAATTTAATTCCAAGTTTTTTTTTTGCGCAAAAGTTAATTTTGTTTAAATAAAGTATAAAATCCATAGTCAAGCTTGTCGATTTTTTCAACTAATTAACTTTCTCCTAGCTTCTTAAAACACTTCTTTCCACTTTATTTACTCTGAGAGACTTTAAAAGATAAAAAGCCCGTAATAAGGTAATTTTCCAATATTACAAAACTTCTCGATAAAGTAAAAGCCAATGATCAGCTCTATTCAGCTCGCTTATCCAATTTACATACTCCCTGGAGCTTTGCCCTCGCACTATTTTCTATTTATATAAACAATCCTTAAATGCAAAAAAGCATGAATAATTCACCGGCCGCTCAAGCACATTTGATCCTCGAAAAATCTCCGAACAGGAAGAAAAGTCCGCCGAAAAATCTGTATTTCAAATGTCTTGAAACATGATTTTAAGTATCCGCAGCGGTGCGTCGCGTATTTACAGTCGGACTTACTCCGGCCAAGCCGGCAGCCCGTCGCCCTCAACAAATGCATTCAAATTCAAATTCGAAATTCAAATCTGAAATTTCTCCGAGATCCCCCCTCCCCTACTCACGTAGCCTTTGGCACTGGTCTACGACCGCCGGAGAACAAGCACGAAGGGGCGCCGGAAGCTTTAAGCTCAGAGAGCACGACGACGACGACGACGACTAGCACGTTGACTTTATACAGGGCGCGTTCGCGCTCACCCTCACTTTGCCCAAGTGCAGCCCGCTCTAGTAGGGACCTACTTTACCGCCCTCCCAAAGCAGTGCATGTATAAGCACTGCCTCGGCGTAACACGCGCGCAACCGAACACGAGAACAAGACGTTCCAGAGCCCCCCCCCCTGCCCCCACACCAGTCGACGGTGTAACTACGTGCGCTCTCTATCTCGCTTCCTCGATCTCTTGTGGCTGTTGCCGAGAGCTCTCGATGTGTGTACAGGAGAGCTGCGCACACTCTCGGGCTTTCTCCGTATATAGGTGTGTGACTTTCGAAGGGTTTCCCCTCTCAGCCGGCTCTGGCCTCGTTTGTAGCCTTTTCGAAGAATGGCGCGTCGTTATGGAAATTGTTTGTCTTATTTTTATCGCTTTTCCCTGCGAGAGCTTTCTCGGGCCGCGCGGCGCCTGTGTGTGCATGTGGCTGCGCGGCTGAGCGCAGTTTCGAGTTCTAAAGAGCGGCTTTTGCCGTGGAAAAAATATTACAACTGCGATGGATCAAAGATTCGGAGAAATAAAAGCCTCCCGATACACGCGAGCTCGGCGATATTGCGGATGCCGCTCGGCGTGCAATCTCACTTTTGTGCTTTTTAGGATCCTATCTCAAAATTTTATTGAGAATTGAAATTTTGCTTTTGAATGAAAAACTTACATTTACATAACGCTATATTACAAATCTAACTTAGTTACTTTCGGTACGCTTCGTATTTCATGCGCGGCTGACTATACCCTTACATCTACTACTGCAGCCGCTTGAGCTAGCGAGCGATAACCGCATCATTATCCGTACTTCTGCTCCTTGAGCGTGGACTTACTCAGCGCGTCACATAAACATGTTAACGAGGCAAAGTTTACGTGCCCCGGGTTAAATATCAGCGTAGCGTGCGTAAATCCTTCAGCATCCTGTACGATTCTTTCTCAGGTGCGTCAAACAAAATGCTCGCACGGCCAGTAAGCATCGTTCGCTCCACCACGGAACAAAGACGTCTTTTCACAAGCCGATGAACTAAAACAATCCGCGCAAAACTCGCGAGCTGCATTTAAATAGCCAATGCTACTCAGTCTTTCTCTCGCGCAACAATCCCCCAGCGCGAATTACGCCCCCAAGCTGCACTCCCGCGGACAAGCAAAATAATCGCGCGTAAATATTGATGTTTAATTATCCCCAGAGTTGCACCGCTGCCGGTAATATCGCGACTTGGCGCTGAACAATCGTTTCCCTTTTCTACCTGGCAGCGTTCCACGGCAACCTAAGTTTTCGCGTTGCGGTCGTTAATGCGCCTCTCCCGTACACGCGCGCGCATATAAACTTTCTTCTCCCAGTCTGCTGCACACTGGCGTTTTTCTTCTCTCCCCCAGCCAGCCTCGGGATAATGCAGCGATCCGGCAGCGCGCTAATAGAGTCAAAATAATAAACGCCGAGGCTACTTTTGCCGGCGTGCAGCCAGCCCAGAAATGTTTCCATTTGCATTGTTTAATTGCTTTTGCTGCCGGGCGGGGGGAGAAGGAGGCCGGCCAGACTGCCCGGCAGCGAGTTAGTTATGATGCAATGACCAGTTGTTCGTGACCGTTATACGACGCGAGCACCGTCCGTTATACGCGAGGGTAAACACAGTACGCCAGTGAGTATCTGGCTGCGTGCGTATACGCGCCCGGCGTATAACTTTCATAAGTGTAATAGGTATTTTAGCTGCAGTATTTTCATTAGCTCGGCTCGTGGTCTGCGCGCTGCTCGGGCGCCGCGCGTACGCGCATATCCGCGAGAGTGGATGTTCCAATTACTGGGACTCGATTTATGGCGTTTTAAAATGCTGTATGCGAGCTGCTAGTTTGAAGAGTGTTATGGGTTTGGTTATTTAAATGAGAGGCTTGATTTTCTGTTGAATCGACTGGATTTCTTATGATGGCATTGGTAGCATCAGAATTCAAATTTTGAAGGTAATAGACGATATTTTTTGCGCAGTATTCATCCTTTATGACGTTCCTACAAAGATTCTTCTGGAAGTACCAGCTGAAAGTTGGCTTATCAAACGGAAAATGTTGACGAGAATCGCAGAGGCGGAATTCTCGCGATCTTCGCGCACTTCTCCGGCTTTGTCTTCCCCTCCCAGCCACCTACACACGCACACTTCCTCACCTACGCGCGCACAAACTCACAGGTATTTACGCAGCTCGGCAAATAAGTAAGACAGATAGAAGCTACCGCGCCGGCTCGTAATACACATGTACAGACACTCAGAAAAGGCTGGGAGGGGTGGGGGGGCTGAGAGAGGAGAAAGCGAAACTTTATGCAGGAATCCGCGAGGCGAATAACTTGCTCTTATCGGCTTCCGCTCGCGCGTCGCAATCCATATGTATATTACAGGCTTAAGGCTCTGGCGGCGCGCGCGAGCGGAGACACTATACGCGCTCAAAGTCAATTACCTCGAATTGGACTTGTAGTTTGCTCTCGCTCGAGTTCGCGCTCCTCTCTCAAGTTCGGCCGAAGCTAGGAGACCTCGCGCACAATGGCTGTCGAAGGTAAGCGAGAGAGAGAGTGGGAGGGAAGGAGGGAGAGAGTGCTGCCACAGCGGGTCGTACGAAACCGCCGATACAGTGGTGTTAACGGTTAACAGCTAACTCGCGAAATTTATCTCTCTTACTCTCCAGACGAGCCTGAGTACGTGTGTCTGTGCGCGAGTAAGTGTCGGGCGTGGGTGGGGCAAAGGTGCTTGAGCACTTCGACACCCACGGAGATGTGTAAAGAGAGAGGGGGGAGGGAAGTGAGAGGAGGGGAGGGGCGAATTTTTAGTTAGATTGACGAAATAGTTGGGCAAATCGATTAGGAACTTTGGTCGGACTTCAGTGACGAGTGAATGGGAATAGTTGGACTGCTAAGTAAATTGATGATTGTAGGCACTCTCTGGCCGAAGTTCTCAGCTTGATCGGATTCCTCCTCTCGCCTGAGCCGCCCCTCCCCGGCCTTCCCTTTCTCTTTGCCAGCTAAGAAGTATTTATTTCCCTACTTTGCTGAATCCGGAAACTCTACTAATTTAATGTAATGGAAAATAGTTCAGCTATACAATCAGGATTTTGTCTTATTTACAGCGAGAATCCTTTTGTTATCCTAATGAACGAAATTTCTCAATTTTTCATGATCTCTCCATCATTCCTATTAGCTCGAAAATTTCGATTCATTATCAAGGCAGAATAAATTATAAAAAAAGCAGCCCATCAAGATGAATGTTTTACCCTCGCGGCGCGCACTTATGTCTAAATATACCCCGATAAAAACGAAAACAAAAGAACGAAAAACAGAGAAAAAGCGTGTCGGGAAGATCGCTCAGCGGGAGAAAAAGAAGAAGTACTTAGGGAAAGCTGCAATTTCGTAATTATAAGCGCGAGGCAGGCTTTAAGCAGCAGGTCCGCTCCGCCGAGTGGTCCTATTTGTGTCAGGGCTCTGTGCACTTCTAATGCCCCCCCCCCCCTCCTCCCAGCGTGTCGTTCCCGCACGTACATTTATAGGCCGCGTCTTTGTTGAATTCGTGCCATTATTTAATGGAACACGCTCTCTCTCTCGCGCGAGCGAGCTCACCCCTTTTAAAAACTGAGACGACAAAAGCAGAGCGAGGATGCAGCGTCGTTGCGCTCTTGAAAAAAGAAAACGAGAGCTCGCTCGCGCGAACCTTGGCCGTGAAACGTGAGCTGGCGTGCATCTGTGGAAAGAAAAAAAAAACGAGAGAGCAGAGAAAATTCGGCCGGCGACGTATGAAATCGGCCGCCTCTCGCCTGGCGCATTGTTCTTGATCCTCCCCTCCCCCCTTCCTTCTTTTTCAGCGTAGGGAGCCGAGAAAAGCGGAGAATCGCGCGCCAGCTCGGCGTGACAAATCGCGCCAGACCCACTTTCCTCTTTCTTCGCGAACGCGAGGCTTGATTGGCGCGTTCGGGCTTTGTCAAAGTTGTTTTGTGGGTCAAGGCGTTCGGTAGTTGCCGAGCTGAACTTAAATACAGCAGTGTACATACAACTTCGAGTATACCGAAACTTGCGAGCTGTAAATGTATTTTATCGCGCGAGATCACAAATGTAAGTAAATACTGACTGCATGAGCTTGCAAGCTCTGATAACGTTTTTCTGTCAGAGTTGATGTATCAATCCTCGCATCTATAAATACACAATGCTCTGCATTATTATATGCTTTTTCAAAACTAACTCCACTTTCACGAGCGTTCGTAAAACGCTAAAACAAAACTATCAAATCAAACCATCCAAACACCTCTCTTATCTATAAACAGACGGCTCAATCAAGTCCAGCCAGTCTTTTACGAGGCACTAATTCACGCCCGTCGCGATGACTTCCGCGGAATCGAACGTTCCATCTGTGCCGCTCCTCTCACCGTCAATCCTATATCTCGATCGGGCTATCGACGCTTTACGGGGGGTAGAACCACCCACACCCACATACACACACACACACGATGGGACGAAACAATACACGCAAGCGCGGGCGGCCGCGGCAAAGAAAGGCAAGTCGCCGATAAGCTCGTAAAGCTTTCCCCGACGACAGACAGGCTGGCAGGCAAGCGGGCGACTCGAAAACAGCGACGATTATGCCGGGGCGATCGGTTAACGGCCGAGCGGAAGCACCTTAACCATCATAGTCGAGCCCGCGAGCGACACGTGCGCGAGTATCGACGAGCTGATAAGGAGAAAATGCTCAAAGCACGATATTGCCCTTTTTATGGCGTATGCTCGCTGCGTTAACGGCGCTGCCCGCGCTTCGGCTTATATAAGGGTATGTAAAAGGCAGTTCAATGTGTAAGCTTGATTGGCTGCGCCCAGCTTATTAACGCGAGTAAAAACCTGTAATAGAGATAAGGCAAACAAAATTATAGTGTTACCGTTAAACTAATGTATCGTCATCGATATATGCATTTTAATAGGAACGTTCTCACATTCATTCTGCACTTAAATAAGGACTCGACTAGCTCTAGCATCGAGCTCTGTTTTATACGTCTCCGTAACTTCTGTCCTTTATCGGCGCGACACGCCGAGTCGAACATTGCTACTATAGATCTTTCTCTACTTCCTTTCTCTACCCCCCCTCCTGCCCACACTCCCTCTGTCTTTATCTTACACCAGTAGTGTTTGCGACCAAGAAAGAGAGAGAGAGAGAGAGACTAACATCGTGTGCGGCCTCTGGCGCGCTGGCGAGCATAAAACGTTAAAAGTTCCGGATGCTATCGCTACTTCACGAGGCAATAGAATTTTTTTACGGTCGCCTGATAAGGTCCATTTACTTGATTATGGGGGCAGCAAGTTTTCTGTCGGAGCGAGAGCGAACTCTGCTGGGTGGGCCAGATGAGCAATGTAATCCTTAAAATAGAAAAAAAGCGAGAGCGAGCGAACGGCTTCGAAATTGGCCTGAATTCAACGAGCGCGAGAGCTACGAGAACGCGGGGGCGCTAATTATGATGAAAGAGTAATGCCGTTTACGCTTGGAATTTCATTATATATATGTAGAATGAGTGAGAGAGATGGCCTCGTTAGAGCGCAAATTGAATAATTTTACTAATCAAATAGATTCTGTGCGTGAATGTGTAAACTTTCGGATTTTCGAATGCTTTATTAATGACGTTAACGCCAAATTTACACGTGTATAGAAATTGTGCGCTACAAGAGCCTCGAGTCCGTAATGGGCTTGTTCCGCGAATTCATGGCTGTTGAAAAATTCTCCTCACATTGATGATACAATTCAAGTGATTATACATTTAAAAATTAATTACCCTAATTAATGCTTCGAAAATTAATACCATCGATAGATTACTATAGAAGTATTTTAATTAATACATTTTCAATTCTTTAAAATATTCTTATTCGGAATGTTAAAATCTTTAATCCCAAAAAATATTATTTAAAATTTAAAAAAAGCTTTATATTAGTGTATACTTCGACTATAAAATTCAATTACATTATAGCAGATTAGTATTTATAGAGAAAAGTTAAAAGCAACTTAATAAGTTATGAATTTGTAAAAGTCACAAAGAACAGAATAATTACAGTGTCTATGTCCATTAAAAAAATTTGAAAGAAAGCTCTCTCTTTATTTTAATTTAATTAACTCTTAAGATATTTCATAAAATTAAATATCTGCATTTAGAAGCGTTAATAAATTGGAAAGTCAAAAATAAAAATAAAACCACACACCTAAAGCCATATTTCCGCGCGCTAGCAACATTAAACTCTATCGAAAAAATCAAGCACACGCGTCAAGGGTAGTAGCAACAGAAACAATACGAGCAGACCGAGAGTTCACAATGGGGATGGCCGAGGCTCTCTTTCCCCTACGCTGCGAAAGTGCCACTTGTTCGTTGCGAGCTTCTCCCGTTACGTCCGCGAGCTCGGCTTCTGTCTCCCTCTCTTCCTCTCTCTCTCTCTCTCTCTCTCTATTTTTCTCTTTCTCTGTCTCTCAGCCCCCGTAATTTTTGTGTGAAACACAATCACTCGTCAATTTGGGACGAGCGCGCAACAGGACGCTTTTGTGCGCCGCCCCCAGGAAAAGCTCACTTCCGAGATCCTCATTAGATGCTATAGACAGGAGCAGGCGAAAGAGGGAGGGACTTGAAAGAGATAGAAAGCCTGGGATGTATCGAATAACGTGCGGCTGCGCTGCGCTATGGATTGAGTTAAGACTGTTCTTGCCCGTCAAACTTATATGAGTTGCTGTGTGAGATATCTTTTCTTGCGGAGAGGAGTGCCGATTCAATATTTTTGCTGTAAGTGATAATAGATACATTTTTATTGATATTTTTTATTTTCATTCTTTGACAACTGTATTATTTATGTTTATACATCATTGTAAACTAAATGATTTTTTCAATTATTCTATATAAAAAAGATTTTAATTTTTGATAGAAATTTTACCATTGAGGCCAAGAAATGCCTATTCGAGAATATCTAAATAACATTTCTTAAATATATTACGTCTCTAAAATTCGCAAAACTCACTCGACATACTCAAAAAAATTTTAGCACGTACTCCACAATTATAAACAACATTTCGCCTCCGCCACACTTTTACCAAAATTTCGCCGACGCAACTCATCCTAAGAATATATCCACGACTTTAGGGCGCCACTCTTTCACGCGATGAAGCAGCCTGCGACTTTCGCGTAATGAAGACGAAGTCGCGCTCCGTGAAGTCACCTGCACGCTCGCACACACCTACACCCAGAGACACACGAGCTAGCCTCGTCACCTCGAGCGTCTCCAGCTTGCCCCGGGGCAGCGAAATCAAAAGAAAGCGAGCCCGGGGTAAGCTCGGCTCAAAGGCACGTGCGCGAGAGGCAGAAAAGAGAATCGTGGGCGCGTGATAAGACCGGAGGAGGGCGAAAATGACGGCAAGGTAAAGAGCTGATAACGAGCCTGAAATTGACGTCGATTCTTCATTCCTGTTTTGCCTTTATCGGATTCGGAGCGCTCGAGAAAGCGTCAAATCACTCGCTCTCTCTCTCTCTCTTTCTCTCTTCTTCGCTCTGGCCGCGCGGTTTTAGCGCCGCGCTCGAGGGCACATTCTTCCTTGGTGGTTGCGAGGCGTGAAAACGCGACCCTCGCTCTAGCTCCAGGGCAAATATGTCATCATTTATCAGCCGTCTAGACACGGCGGATCGAACGGCCTCGCCCTCACTTGCCAGCTTTTGAGCGCGTTTCAGTTTAAGAGTGCCGTTGAGTTTTTTCGCTTGTTAGTATCTATATGTGAGGCACCTTTGGCTGGTAGCTTCGTTAATTACGGTTTACAGGGAAGAGATTAAAAATAGACATCGAGTGAGAGAGAGAAAGAGAGAGAGAGAGAGAGAGATAGATGTAAAAACTAATTAGAAAGTGTACGAGTTCTCTTTCAAGGCAGCTTTGCTAATTGTGAAAGAAGCTGCGCCTTAATAGCTCTTCCTTGAGCGAGAAAGTGAGATCTGAAAAGGCGCACGGGCGACTTTTAAATGTAGAAAGAACTTGCTTCAATAAACAATGACTCTGAATCTCAATTAGGAAAATTGTATGTTCCTCTCCTCTTGGTATACCTACGTATAAGATGGAGCGTTGATACCTAATCCATTAAAGAAATAATGATTTGATTAATTAAAACTTTTTAAATTAAAATGTATTTTTTTCGTGTGATAATTTTTATTTTTAAATTGAACACCGTATATCATTCGCCTATCTTACGTGCAAGTATGTGTCAAAGTGAATCAGGAGCACTTTATCTAATGTGAATTAATAGATATACTTTCTGTAGTAATGATCTTTTAATTCACATTCTTTTTTTTCTTGAGACAATAGTATATAGATCAGTTCGTATGCTACGTAGTTGGTGTTCTCTCTTGAGGGTAGGAAAGTAAGAGGAGCTATATTTCGTGCCTCCCCCTTACCTTTTGGGAATTTGATGATTGATGAAGTTTAGTCTTCTCCATCCTTTGTAATTTTCATGCATTAAGTTTTCACGTGATTTTTTACCTTGTCCTTTTTATTAAATGGACTTATGAATTAATTTTTATTTATTTATCATGAGTTAGGTATGAATTTAGCAAGAAATTTCATAACTCACACCCCATATGAAATTCACAACGTATTTCGTAGGACAGGCATGCTTCATAAATAATTCTTGGAACTGTGGATTATTTTTTAAACAAATCCCCGTTCACCGTTATCCTACCGTTCATACACAATATCCTCTTCGAGGAAAGAGCGCGAAGAAAAAGTTTTCATTCGCTGTAAAAGGTCGTCTCCGATCCTTCGTGGAAAAGACAAGCCTCATAAAAGCTACGGATATCCCTCAGAAAAAACTAAAAAGGCACCTCTGCAGTTGGATTTTTCCCATCGTCAAAAAGAAGCCGAAGAAGTGTCGGAGGCTGCAGAAGAAGAAGACGCAAAAGAGAGCAGGTGGAAAAAAGAGGCAAAATACCAAGTAAGAAAAAAAAGAAAAAGAGAAACAGGCAGCATCTCAGATGCAGCAGCGTCGTTGGCTGCCTCAGCGCCAACACCTTCGACTACATAAGGAAAGAGAGACATGCGAAGAAAGAGAGAGAGAGAGAGAGAGAGAGAGAGAGAGATAAAGAGAAAGATCGCGAGAGAAGGAGAGACAGCTAGGTGAGCGCGCATTCGAGACGAGCGGGCGTTTTCGCAGCTCGTTTAACATTCAGCGCGTGCAGCTCGCGCGAGCGCGGCACGCTTCGCCGAGTATCTCTCTCTCTCTCTCTCCCTCTCTCTCCCGCTCTCTCTCTCTCTCTCTCTCTCTTTCTCCTTGCAAAGTGCGGAGAGCCGGAACGAGGGTAGCGCGACGGGCCAAAGCTGCTGCTCCCCCTCTATTTTTCACCTCCTCTCACGCCTATCTCATTCATTCTCTCTTGCTCTCTCTCTCTCCCTCTCTCTCTCACTCTCCTGCGAGCGAGCTCTGCCCCCCTTTCTTATGAGCTGGCTCGCTTTCTTTCCTCTCACCCCTCTCCCCTTTTTCTATCGCTTTTTTTCTTTTGTTCTTCCTCTCTCACTGCCTGGACAAAAAATAAGCGAGCGCTTAAAAACGGACGGACCGAGGATTCGCGCTCTAGCCCCGGAAAAACGCGCTAGTTTTAAAGCGACGCGGATGATTTTCTTTTTTTTCAGAAGGAAGAGGTAGAGAGTCAGTTTTTGTGCGCGCGAGATTATGAATGGAGAATATTTTTTGGTCCGGCTGAAGTGGGTAATTGTCGGGATGATATGCGTTTTGTGCGGCGAGATAAATATGTTTTGTTTTTGCGGATTTTGTTCGAACGCATTTATTCAAAATAATGTACACGACATAATATTTATAAGGAAAATATTTCTGTTGCTTACAATTGAAAGATAAATAAAATTTATTTTTCGGTGTGTGATATGTCTGACTCAAATCGAATGTTTCTACTTCAATTCACGCAGCCGTGCTTAAGAAGAGATAATATCAGGAAACCCTGTATTCTTTCAAGTTTTTCAGGAATTAAGAGGCTTACTATCATTTTTCTCTCAATCTTTTTACTTGTCACCTCAAATATTTCTTGAAACCGGAGAACATTGTGTTTTTAGCCGATTGTTGGATTAACCGGGAATCCTTCCCCTATTCTAGAAGCTTAACGAGCTCTCTTCTCAGCCGTCCCCTCTATCGTCATCAAACACAATAATCAAGCTTCGAATGAAATCTTTCTTCGGCTAATACTTTTAAAAACGACCACCCGCCTTTCATCCAGCTTTTATCCAGCCGCGCTCCTGGCCATTTTGTACAACTTAAAAAACAAAAGAAAAGAAAACCGCTCGTACCCGCGAAAAGAAAAAGGAACTGCTGGGGCGAGGATAAGATTTATCAAAGATTTATCGTTTCTCCGTAGCGATGAGACGCGCTCGCGCACCAGGAGTTCGCCACGGCTTACGGTACCCCCTCCCCCCTCTCTCACTCACTCTCTTTCTCTTTCCCCTACTCCTCTGGTATAACGATCCGCGGAAACGCTAACATGGATGGATGAGCGCGCGAGCGTCGGTCGAGGTATTATACTTAAAGACTGCCGGCCGACTGGCCTCGAATACTCAGCGCCAGCGGCGGATCATCCGGATGCAGGGGGACGAGACGAAAAAAGAGAGAGAGAGAGGAGGGGAGAGAGACGGAGAGATCGACGAATCCTGAAAAGAATATCGAGGATGCCGATATCTGCGATGGCAAGCTTTAAAGTTTTCCGTCTCAACCTACTCCCCCTGGCTTTGCTCTCTTCTTTCTCGTGGAAAGCTTTTTTTTCTCAAGGTATTAACGTTTTCTGCGGTAGGGTGCGCGATGAACGCTGCAGTAGAAAGAATGCAAAATTTTTATTAAACTGTTTTTTATATGTGTGCATGAATATAAAATAAAAGAAAATGAAATTTTAAATAATTTGAGGATGAATAATTTCAGGAAAACGTATTTCATATTTATCTGCATATTATGATTTTCTAGAAATTTTTCATTTCTTTTAATATTATTTGCATTTTCAGCATTGTATATATAAAAAGTAAATAGAAACAAACGCAATATCAATAAATTTCATTTTTGTCTCAGTAATATGCAATTTATTCATTTTTAATTTCGATATTATACCAAGTAAATCAATATCGATTTTAACAAAATAATTTATAACGTAATAACGAAAAAAAAATTTTTCCTTGCTTTCAAATAAATATATAGCTGCGATACAAAATAATTCTTGTTCCCAGAAGCCGTTTATTAATAACGAACTCATCGCTTAAGATACTCCTTAACCACTCGAATAATAATCCAGGTATATTCTCGGAAAATCAGCATTAAAAAAAAAAAAGAAAAAAAAATAAAAACTGGAAATGCACCACACTTTTTCTACGAGAAATTTCTCGCTCCAATTCCGTAGTTCCCTCCAACTCTTGAATATCTCAGAGACTTGCATTCGCTTATCCAGCCTCTCCATCAAACCACCACTGCACCAGCTGTTAATAATAATTTTCCGCGTACTGGTCGCTTTCCTCCCCCGCCAAATCATCAAATTTTAATCGCGATAAACCTCGGCCAGTCGCACACTTCCAAAATCGCATTAATCGAAACCGGCGGCAGCGTGCACGAAGAAGATAAATTGTAAAAACCATTACGCAGCCGTTCACCGGAATAGCGGGCGAGTGTCGTTAAATAAGCGAGCTCCCGCGCCACAGCCAGAGCGGCCTCGGTAATGATTGCGCGGCTTTTCCATACTTCATCGTAATGACGTCGATTTCCGAGGGAGCGCGAGTCCGCTTGTGACAAATATACTCGCGCGTCCGCTGCAGCAGATGCACGGGCAAACAACCGTATGCCCGTGGCACTTATGTGCGGGGCCGCTTAAAAATTATATTCCCGAGCTGCGCGTCGTGCTTCTCTCGGCGACTAGTTGAATGCAAGCGCGCGCGCGCTCACCGGATGTGTATTGGGGTGCGAATGAGAAATTGTGTAACGATTCTTTTGAATTTCGATTAAAAAAGTTTATCGATGAAGGGAGTCTAGTAATTTTGATCTAGATTTTTGTTTATGTGCAGTTTATGTCCAGATTTGATTTTTCACTTGTTAGAAGAAAATATTTTTCATTTAAATCTTGTTTAAAACATAAAAAAGAAATAGGTTTTTACAATATGTAAAACCTCATCCGTTTTTAAAATATAAGTGATCAAAAATAACTTTTGAAAATTATGAATTTTAAATATTCTGCAATTTAATATAACCAATTTAAAAAAATGATATTTTTAAATATAACCATAAACGGTTGCAGTCATCTAAAATTCTGTTTTATGAAAAGAAAGATGATTTAAAACTCTGTCAAAGGCATTTAGTAGATTGAGTTATATTATGCATAATGTACAGAAAATGCCCAAAATTTAATCCAAACTATTTTTTGTAAATAAAAAAAAGTATTTTTAATTTTAATGTTATATAATATCGATGTTATAATATTTCATATTGTATTTTTAAGAATTACTTAACTAACTATTTTAATAATAAATTTTTTAAATTATAATAGTATTTAATAAACACAAAAATATACTTTTATATCGCCATCTCAAAGTTTTATTTTTTGAAAAACAAAAAGGTTAAGTAATTATAATAATCATAATTATTATTTTATATTATAATCATGATTACAACAGGACTATACCTTCTTAACATTATTTTCATTTACGTAAAGTAAAATGAAAAATTCAACAAAATAAACTACTGAACTAAAAGTAATAATTCATTCAAAATATAACATTTCAAATGACACAAAAACATATAATTTATTGAATATTTGTTTTTAAATTCTTTAAAATTAAATAAAATACGAATCAACGATGAAAACGGTGAATACAGTAATAATAGAATTATAAATTTAAATTCATGACCTAAAATACGTATTGTTAAAGTTTATTGAATTTAGATAAAAGTAAACGGAAATATTTATTTTGCAGGTAATACACTTTTGATGTAAAAACTGTTTATTTAACTTCACCGCAACTAATGCATATTTATTGGCTACAAAAATATACGCTCAGCAGAATGCTCATTCCTACAGAATCAATAAACCTTATTTTGTATTTTAAAAGTGACCAATTGCAAAAATAACTTTAAATTTTACCAACTTCATCATCCATCCATCAAATAACTACTTTCGAACTACACATTCTCCTCCCTTTCCACAAAGTCGATACTTCATCCTTAGCCAAGTAAACGGGAATAAATTGACCGGCGGACAGCGCATCGGCAAAAAGCGAAGCAGCGAGTGCAGCAAACCGGGCTCCATAAATGGCAGGCGTGTACGCAGGCAAAAAAGACTGAATAATGCTCGGCAGTTATAGATTCGTTTGTCGACCATCCTGAAAAAAAAGTATAACAACCTAAGAGTTAAGAGCACTATATCTTAATAAAAATCATTCTTATACATTTTTTTATTCGCGCTTAGCCTTGGTGATGCATGACATTTACCCCATTTGTCTTATTAGATATTTTCGATAATTAATATAATTAGCGGGGGGGGGGGGATTACTTTCTACAAGTCACATTCAAAATTCTTCTATAAGACATCACTGAGAGCTATTTTTACTTAGCAATATGAATAAGATATCCACAGTTTAATCGATCGTAAAATTCAAAGTTTCCGGTCATCTATATACACAAATAGAATTAAAAAAAGCTGATGGGAAAATACAAAAAAAGCGGAGCAGTCTTGGGGGAGGAAAAGAGGCAGAGAGACGGATAAAATAAAGTGCGGCGCAGGGGTATTATGGGATTATCGGTCTGTGCTGTACTTTCGACGTTTTGTAGTTTGCGCGATTTACTCAAGGCTTTGCGTTTATTTTTATGAGCGCCCGTAACCTACACTAGATGAAATAGATTTGATACAAGTATTGGAGGTGTATCGATTTCGTTTTCTATGTGGGATTTGAAACAAATAAGGTTTCAGCGAAATCCTTCGCTATTGGGAGCAAAAATGTGCTACAATCTTTAACGGAATATTGCAACAGTACTTTTAACGTCCAATACAGGAGAGGATTGCAGTAAAGTACACGTAGAAATTTTTTTTCAAAAATAACTAAATTCCTTCATAAAACGGTAACAGATTGTGAAAACACAAAAATTGACTTTACCTTTTAGAAAAATGTAGTTTCAAAAAATTTTATACGAGTAATAACGTTCAAAAATATTTACAAATAATAATTTACCAAAAATGTGCTATATAGTAATTTAACATTTAAAAAAGACCAGCTGCATAAATTCACTTAGCGTTTTCTACTATTTTTAAAACTATTTCTAAAGCTAGACTTTTTCCATATGCTGAAGATAAAGAAGGGGATTGAACGTAATAGTGGAATTAATAAAATAAGGTTACTTAACGAGAGCGCACAAAATAGCAGAAATTTTTCTACCTCGTAACTTCAAAGTCGCGCTCAGCTTTTATAAATCCCTCGATATTTCAAAAGTAAAAAAAAAAATAATAAAAATACGGATAGCAAGAGAGAGAAAAATCACACTTGTGGGACCACCGCCGTGCATTGCGCAGCCTAACACGCACTGCACGTAAATTGTTTTACAGAGCTAGTTGCTTTTGGTTTAGGGGCCCCTGCGCGTTGAAAGAAGAAAGATCCCGGAAGGAACGAGATAGAGAAGAAGGATTTCAGGCCGAACGAGGATGAACGTCATTGAAAGTAACGAGTTCGCGACGAGCAGCAGCCCCTCCTTTATCCATTTTCTCTTTTCGAGGAAGTGGGGGCCAAGCTCTCTCTCTCTCCTTTTCATCGGCGACGGCGACGACGAAGCAGCAGCAGCGGCGTCTTATTCTTTTTCTCCGCCCTTGCCGTCTTCTCTCGGCTTTTCCACTTATCTCCCATTTACTCATCTTTCTCTCCTCCGTCCGCCAAGACTGCGCTTGCATCTTTGCGCGGTCTCTGCCTTTTTTTCGACTCGCTTAATCTTCTTTCGAAGTCGCAGCGACGCGAATTAAAGGAACCCGTTAAATCGGGTATACAAAAGAAGAACTTTCTATATACACACGCTTCCCCGATGAAGACTTGTAAAATAAGCAGGCAACGAGATTGCTAAACCGAGTTCTCCCTCTCCTATGTACTGTAACCTCAGAGTGGAGGAAGTTATTAGTCCTAGCCCTCTGCCGGCTTTCTCGTACTCTCACGTCCGCTAGTGCCGCGCATTATTTGGCCAAGGCGCGGCCGCTTGCGCACACAGAGGCCGCTCGCCGAGGCCTTTAAGCACCTGAAACTCCTTAATACAGTGGGGCTAGGGTAGGTAACTCTTGGACGGAGGTGAGCGAGGAGAAAGTTTGAAGATAGTTTCGGGAAGGAAATAAGGGCTACAAGAGATTTCCATTACCTGCTCCAGTTGGCTCGCTCGCAGGAAGCTATAGCGCCTGGCAGTGAGGAGGACAATCCCGGAGCTACCGGCTGATCCTTTTCCAGAGAAGCGCGAGAGCCAGCCCGTCATTAGTAGGCTTGGCGTGTATAAACCTGGATCAAGCCGCGCCGCGACAGATTTACAATTACGATCTAGCGCGCTCGCGCGGCCCCGGCCCCGGCCCTCCGTAGCGCGGATTTATGAATGGCATTCAGAGAGATGAGAGAGGGATTTACCCTTTATTGCCAGTGGAAACTTTTCCGCTCGCTAAAACTACGCTCTTTTCCCGCTCTGACGTTGACTCTCGCTGTAATTTGGAAATTATTTTCGCATTTAGCTGGTGAAAATATTCTCGATGTTACCTCTGCTTTATTTTTGAATGTCCAAGCTAATTATCGGTTTAATCAATGACTTTAAAAATATAAGGTTAAACCCAATAATAAAGCTTTTCAATCTATTTGTAAATTTTCCGCTCCAGAAAAAATTTACCGTTAACTAGAATCCATTAAATTTCCAGCGCTCATAAACAGCCGTGTTTCCAAGCCTTCCGTCACTCCAGGAATAGAGCTCGCATAAAGATCTCTCGGCGAGACAAGGCATCGACAGCTCGCGGCAATGACCCGTACACCGGCTCCATCGTCACGCATATAATGTCAGAGTCCAGCTGCGCATAGTTGGCCAGCTCCTTAATCACTCCCAGCGGGCATTTTCAAATTAGGCCCCCGTCACAACGTGCTACCACGCGAGCGTATATACATAGGGTATCAATAATGTCGACGGCATCAGCAGCAGGACGCGCCCGAGCTACTATGCTATTATGACCAGCTCAGTATGCCGTACGTGGATCTCCGCCTATTCACGTTAGCTTTTGAGGAGGCTTTGCCGTCTTGGAGATCTTAGCTGCTCTGCCTTCCAATTTGGAGTAATTTTTCCTGGCTGGATGATATTGGAGTCTCGGTTACACGAGCTTTCAATATTCGGCCTGCCGCGCCTTTATGGTTTTTCGATATTCTTCTCTGGAGGGGGATGGTAATAAACGGGGAATATTAATGAAAATTGCAAATTGAATATAAAATCAGAGTGTAGGAAAGTTTTGTGCCGAGCGCTCGGAAATTACGCTTGACGTTAAACGTACTCTTTTCGCTCTAAAATACACTTTAAGAGACAGAGCCGACAGCTACAATTCGTAAGCGAGAAATTTTTCACTTGTTCGAAACTGTTCGAATCTTGAAACTCGACGCGGAGAATACCGCGCCTTTAAACTACCTCTCACCCGCGCTATACGTGAGATCTCGATACGAAAGTTCTTCGACTGCACTTCTCCCCCCCCCCCTCTCCCTTTCCTTGCGTGAACGGTCTGCTGAATTATGTCAGCTTTAGAGAGCGGAGAGGGGGAAAAAGCAAATTTCTATTTAAGACTTTCGATCCTCCCGCGAGAGCAGGCAAAAGTAGCCGTCTAGCACTTCTTTCTTTCCGTTTGCGCTGGCGCCTCTCTCGCTCTCTCCTTTCCTCGAGCCGCCGCAAAGTTCGACAATCTCGACTTACCGAAAACTTCAGCACCGAGTGAAGAGATGGAATACCGCGAGAAGGGGCTGCGCGCGCGCGCGCCACTGAAAGAGAGAAAGATTGTGTTAGCGAGTAGATAAAAGCTTCGAGGCAGCGCCGACACGCGTCGTATACGGGCCAATTTCTACGGCTGATTTTTATCTCGCGCCTTTTCGAGACCAGCCGGGACTATCGATCTTCTCTGCTTTTAAGGCATAACACTTTCTCTCTTCCCCCTCTCCTTTCTTTTTGTATCTAGCTCTGCGGTGTTACATAAATTACGTTTGTCGATATTCGATATTACTCGTGTCTGATAAGGGCCTGCGTGAAATCGAAGGTTGAAAGTCGATGGTTCGAGGTCTGTACAGAGCAGTAATGCATTCTATAAATAGTACCTTACTCTAGAGATGATTTTTGAATTTTTTTCTTTTCTTTTTCAATAAAGTGGTGCCGAGTTAAAGTCTTTGAAGTTTAATAGAATAAATTATCACGAAATTGTATTTATTTTTTAAGTTTTATATTTTTTAGACTAATGTATTTCAAAAAGTAGTGAAATTTAAGAAGTACTAAATCTAGCATTTTCCGTCATTCCAAAACTTTTCTTTGACAAAGCAAAAATGTTAAAAGAACAATCATACTGGAGTGTACCAGTACCAATTTCTTTTGAAGTTGCTCTTTCTACTGAAAAACGTACCTTTTCCATTTACTTCAGTAAAAACACTTTTTTGGAAAATGAACTTTCAAACTTTCATATATACATACCATTTTCAAAAATTCGTTACTTACAAATAATCTAACAATTTTTACTTCATCGTAAAAACTCTCCGAATCTTAGAGACAAGATCGTAATGGCAACAAACCTCATTAGCGAACACATTCATTAAGCTCTTAAAAATATATAATTCAAAGAATTCCTACCTCCACTAACTCAGCCCCTTCCTTTCAAACTCTTTTAGTAATAAGCAATTTAGCGTACCGTACATCTACCGTTCGCCACAAGAATCACGTGATTCTCCCGTGAGCTTGCGCGCGCGCGTGTGTGTACGTGTGTGACCGCGACGGGTAATGGAACGATCGATAGCCGAAGAGGACGTAAAACACCCGGGCATTAAACATGTAGGACCGGCGATGATCCTAAATCTTCCTTAGATACCGCGGGACTTAAACCAACCCAAAGAGGCAGTAGTAGCAGTCTCTATCCCTCGGCCACTTTCTCGCAAGCGCGACTTCGATTCGCCCGTGTCTTTCCCAACTCGACCCTTTTCTACTGCCTTATTTTCTCTCAGCCATCCCAAGAACCAAGCTCTGCTCTCGTTCTTCCTTCCTTCCTTTTTTTTCCTCCTCGGTCAGGCTTGCGCTCGGCTCTGTGTGGCTATACGCGCAATGTCCCTACCACTTGTACTTCTTCTTCTTCTACTTCGGAGATTTACCGACGTCAAGGCTACCTTCATTTCCTTCTCCTCTGCCAGGGAAAAGATTTGATTAAACATGCTTGCGGCCTCCCCCTTACCTCGACTTGATTGGCTGCTTATACTAACAGTCTTCGGGGATAGGACAAACGAGATGGCTGTTGTACATGATTTCGAAAGAAAGAAGTAATGTTAATTTTTCTGTTTTATTTGCTTTGCTCTCGAAGAGATTTTGCGGGAAACACGAGATTTTAAAAGTATATTTTAATTACGTTCTTAAAAGTTCCTTTTGATCGCATTATTGGTTTAATAAAACTTGTACTTTAATCAAGTCCATGATCTATATTAATAAAAATCTAATATTTTCACCAAAAAGAGTGAAAATAAACATTTAATTAAATCCATAAATTAATTAACGTGGAATAAAGTAAAAAATAGCCAAAGTAAAGTTTAAATACACGTGGTTTCTATTGCGCGCCGCTTCGCCAAGCTAAAATTATTTATGCCGGGTACCAGGCACAGTTTACGATAAATCCTTCGGCCCGCATTTTTCAAATGTACCGTAAGACAAAGTTTCTTAACGAAGTCTGTAAAATGTAGAAAAGAAAATTCAATTAACTGCGCGGGCAAAAAAAGTTTACCGAGACCTTTCATGGGGTGCGCTCGCAAGGCAGGGCCAGAGAGAAAGAGAGAGCGAGAGAGAGAGAGGAGGCAGAGAAGAGAAAAAAGAAGACCTCCAGGGCCGTATAGAAGGCGAACTCTCACCGCCTTCACGCCAGGAACAAAAGCAAAACGAGCTCTCCTCTCTATCATAAAGCACAAAGGAGAGGAAAAAAAGGAGAGCCCGGAGAGTCGCGCGTATATAAGGGGAAAAAGAAAAAAGAAAGATCGCTACAAAGATAAAAGTGCGCGGGCGATCGCTTTTGGCTATTATGCGATCCATTAATAAACGTCGGCCCGATCGCTGTGGCCAATCCATCGAGAGTGCGAGCAAGAGAGAGAGGGAGAACGAGGCGTCCTATATTCAGCGGCCCCGCCGAAACTTCCGCGTGTTTCGGCCCGATGAAAAGGGGCGTGAGAGAGAGAGAGAGAGAGAGAGAGAGAGAGAGAGGGCTGAGAGCGGGCGGCAATGAGTTCGCGGTAATTACTTTAGAGATACGCGCTGCTTTTGGCCGGGAGCGCGCGCGGTGGTGGGTTATAAACCGGGCGTACGCGCCATTCCGCATCAATCTCGAGCGCGCGAACTTTAAGCGCTTTTACAACTGTTTATCGCTCGCGCGGGCGCATGCCTTTAACGAGGCTGAATAGTTTTTTCGAGAGCTGTTTCAAGAGAGCGAGATAGGGAAAGAGCCGGAGGAACGCAAGGATTGGCAAGTTTGAGTTTCGGAATTTCGCTGGTTGCCTGTCGTGTGAGCCTGGCTGAAGTAGGTTTTTAATGCTCTTTTAGCCTGTTGATCGTCTCTTTGCGCCTGTTGATATTAAGCAGAGACACAATTTCTAATAACGCAACGTGCAAGGATTAAATTTCTTTAATTTCCTCTTTTCACGTGCGAGCTGACCTACATTTCGATTCGCCGGCGTGCAATTATTAAACCGGCGTTCGTTTATAGTAACCCTCTTTTTATTCATCGCATTTAATCCATGCCGGATATTAGCAGCCAGAACGTGCATTACCGATGTCTGCGAGAAAGTGAGAGCTTGCACTTTATTATACCTCTGCGCCCAAGCTAAAATCCTTTCACGAGCACACCGGGGCTTAAATCCATTAAGCCAGCTTTTCTCACTTATTTTCTTTAGTTTAATTCTGCATTCTTTCGAGATTTCCTTTTCTCGCTACCCGCGCCTTCGTTAGCTTTTAAGCTATGCGCCATTTTAAAAATTTTTAATTTGACGCTCTCAATGGCTGCGGCTTAATTTTCGAGAAGCATTCAGAGCCCACGGAATTGAGTTAATTTTAACTGGAGCTTCGTGAAGAATGAATAAACGAAATTATGCAATATTTTTTAAGATTCTTAAAACAATATTGAAAGAAAGTTTAAAAACAATCAACATCTTTTTTCTGCATTAAAGTTCACAAGTAGGACTAAACTCAAAATTTTTCATTAGCAAACAATTTACAGAGGCACGGAGATCCTTTAGCCCTTGCAGCCGGTCCACTTTGACGTTTATTTCTCTGACTTTACCAGCTTTCTAAAAAACATTGTATTTTCCTTTTCCGTTTTCCTAAGTCTCTTGAGGCCAGCTTCGTCTTCCCCACTCTTTCCTCCACTTCCATCCGTAAACTTTCCTTTGACACAGCAAAGCAGGTCAGTCGTTAGCCTTTTCAATTTTGACCTCTGCTTAACTACAAGCACTCGTCTTTGTTTTATATATATGTATACAAATATATATAAATATACATAGAAACGCATCGCAGGCCTTGTTTTACGATTGTTTTCTTTTTACATTCGGGCCTCTGCGCTCATTCTCCTCGATATCAAGAGAGCTCACAACGCGCGCGATATCTTGACTTTGCGCGCGCTGGTAATTTCGAATTTACGAGCTCGCTTGCGACTGGCGCGATGCCCAAAAAGTCATATAAACTTTAACGCGAGCGAGCGACGAATGTAAGTGGCATTGTTTGCTAGCTCTCTTCTCCCTCTCTCTCTCTCTCTCTCTCTCTCTCTCTGTACAAGATGAGCAAAGGAGATGTAATGAAGATGATTTCGTGTACGTCAAGGGGAGAGACTCTTAGTCGAAAATGACTGCGGATGCGCCTGACTGTTATGGGACGCATAAATTCAGCAAATATTAACATCTGAGTTTATTAACCTTGCGTTCAGTTGAATTTTCTCATTTTTCAACTAAATCTTAAAGAAATACATTTTCAGAGCTCTATCAACGGCAGCATTTTAATTCAATTATTCGTTTTGTTCAATTTACAGCAGAAAGCATTCTTCCATTTAGCGAGAAGAGACATAATAAACTTTTACAATCGCATAAAATATTCATGCCGCCATCCCCATTGCGATTCTTCTTTATCTACGTGACTCGACGCACAGCAAGAGGTACAAGAAAGCAGCAAGTTCTGCGAGAGCAATAGCGCGCCACCGATGCGAGTAAGCTCGTCAGTCTGGGAGTTTTGACGTCTGGATTGTGTATCCGAGCCGCACACGCGAAATATCCGCAAGCAAGAGAGAGAAAGAGAGGGAGAGAGAGAGAGAGAGAGAGCGAGAGAGATTGATCTTTCAGCGAGCTCAGCTCTCCTTTATGCGCACCGCGAGACTCGCTACTTGTATATGCGCGTGGCAGGCGCAGTTCAGCGCGAGGGAAAGCCAAGCTTGGTATCATCTTCCGATACGAATGTGTATCGGAGCATGGAGCATTCGGAGAAAGGAGGAATGGAAGTAGAAGGAAAGAGAAAGAAAAAAGGGGGGAAGCTCAAACAAAAATGGAATGCTGACGCAGTACTCAACTATCTGTCGGATTATGTGCTAGAGATCAGACTACTAGATCTGATTGACACGCTCTCTGATTTCTTTTAAATTTGTGCTCTAGAACTTACGAAATCTATAGTACAAATTATAAAAATAATTATTAAAACAATAAACAAAATTGTAAACATCAAATGACAACAAAAAATATCATTTAATTAAACAAACCTTAAGTTTGCATACTATACTCCACCTTACTACCCTATAAACAGACTGTCAATACAACTCACGCCTCGTCTATTTAGACGCGCGTATATCGGAACTTGCGTGTATCCCGCACCCGCACCGCCGACGGTTATAGATGTTTCGCCGTTGACTGTATACATGTAACCGTCACGGTACTCGTTGAAAAGCACATTGGAAGTTGATGGGCTTCGGCGACGATGACGGGCCGCATAAAAGAGGAATCGATTGCGCGAATATATATCGACGAGCCCCCAACCACACGCTGTCCATCGGATTGACCGGTAACGGCTCAGCCGGATTTCGTTGCGGTCGGACGTGTAGTTTTAATATTGCTTTGATTAATAATAGAAATGATAGCGTTGGCTCGGGGTACGTTTTCGAACACTGATCCTAAACCTAACGATCGATGAAATAGGTTCACATTGGAGAATCGCTTACTAATTTTCGTTTAGCGCCGGAATACTTGCTCTATTGGTTATTGATTGGTAAGAATGAACTTTTAACGAAAATGACTTTTGAAAATCTGTGAATAATTAGCAATATTCAAACTGGCTATATCATTACTTTTGTTTGACCGTCTCCAATCTCCATTATTTCAATTAGCGACACGATTCTATTAAAAATGAAACTAAAAGCGAAAATCACTTTTCAGAAGCAATTACCAGACGAAATCAATTGGTAATAAACGTTCTCTCTTTCTCCGTCTCTCACTCAGCGTGGCACAGATATAACATAAGAAAAGGTCGCGAGGTAAGCGATATCCGCTCTTAAGAGCCATGTTAAAGAATCGTGATAGGGCCTTATTCGGTTAGAAAGAGAGGTAAAAGAGAGAAAGAGACAAAGAGAGAATGGAAATCTTGCTACAGCAACTCTCGGACTACTAGACTCCACTCTGGCGTTGAACACAGGAAGCCAGCCGAGGATCTTGGTCGTGCCACCAAGAAGTGGTAATCTAAAAGAGTTAAGGACAAGGAAACTGGGCTTTAAAGGAAATGGAGGGAAACGTCGAGGAGAAAGAGCAAGAGAGAAGGAGAAGGAGAAGTGGATGGAAACATATGAAAGGGTCGGACCGAAGCCAGAGCGCGAGTGGATAAGAGTCTATTTGTACGGGTCGCCCCCCGGTCAGTAGGTGGGCGCACTTTTGTTTTTCATCTGGAAACAGCCACTCCTGCTCTCTTTTTTGCAGCGGCCAACAAGCCTCGTGTGTGGGTACTTTATCGGGAAGGACCTACTCTTCGGACATCAATAACTCGCCGATGCGCTTTTCGGGTACATTGATTTTCCGACCTGTTATCCCCCTCTTTCAATAGAATCAAGTGGCTTTGATTAATTTTCATTCGGTTGAAGATGCTTATTTTTAGACAGTTTTAAATAAAAGGTTAAAACGATTTTTAAATTTTTTGATATATTTGTTTATCTGTACATTTCATGAAAATGAGCAATTTAATTTGATATATTTGGTTTATTACTAGTAAAATGAAAACATAATTAGTTAAATTACGGATAAACAAGGTGCTATTATTGCATATCTGTTTGTGTGCAAATAAGTTCATAAATAATAATTGATATCAGAATGTTATCAAACATATCGAAACGCAATTATGTAACAGTAATTGTTGAAATAGATATTAATCTATCGATAAATTCTAAATAATCACGATTTATAAATTATGAAATTGTATTATGTGCGTATTACGTATACTGTATACATATCATGATAGGACTATCGAATTGTATTGAACAAAAATATGCAACTATAACACCGAAGTATCTAATAAAATTTATGGCAACTAGAATTTTATCGCTAATAATATTTCTTATCTACACTACAGTATTTCAATACATTCTTGTTCATCTTCAATCGCATAATCCTCGCCCAAAAAACGTTTTCGTAGAAAAGATAACAAAACATTTTCTCCTAGTCAGCAACATTCTCCTCTATTATTATATTGTTAACATACTCACAAATTCCGGCAAAATCGCCTTATCCCCGAGCTCTGTGACCTCGGTTCGCCATGCGAAATAGAATTACTTGGCCTTATACACATTCTAAAAAGGGGATTCCCCTAGATCAGATAAAGCTCGAGAAGCAGCGCCTCTCTCGAAATCCCCCGGCACTTTGCATTTTAACAAAGACGAATTCAAACTCATTGGAGATTCTGCATCGGCGGCCCGAAGATCGAAGATCTCGCTAGCGCAAAAAACCGGGGCGACCCTCACCGGCAGCTCGAATCTCCCTAATGCCAGACGGTCCGAGCCAGCGATCCAGATTTTATGGCTGACTTCGTTTCCTCCTCCCTAGCTTATACGCGCCTATATGCCACGTATATACACGTACACATGGACATACGAGACGGTCTACAGCCTGGTGTATACGGATAAAACTGCTATCGCTCGGAAATATTATCGCTCAGCCCAAAGAGCGGATATATCCTTCCGGGCGCGCGGTGGAAGAAATGATTTCTCTTGGGCTCGCCTGACCGAGAGAGCGAGAGAGAGAGAGAGAGAGAGAGGCTGGCTGCGAGAAAACGAGTCAGATATTTATTATATAACCATGCTCTTCTCCTCTTTCCGCGCGAGCTTCTTCTTAGGAAAGAGCATCACGTAGCGGGAGGCTTATTGTTTCCAGCGGGTCAGCCTTTAGCCGCGTGACAAGAATTCCTTGCCCGGAGGGCGCTCCCTCCCCCTTCTCGCTCGGCCGATACTCTTTCTCTCTCTCTCTCTCTCTCTCTCTCTCGCTCTCCTCCTGCGCGGGCGTTCCTCCTTCTACCTCGCTCGATACCACGCCAAGAGCCTCGCACACGTGCGCGTCTCTTATCCCTCGTACGGCCGCGTGTGTCACTCGTGTCCCCCTTTTTCTAAATCCAGGAGAGCTATGCGACGAGCTTGCGGAATTCGGCGCTCTGCTCTGTCTCCCCCTCTGTCTCTTTGCCGAGCGTCGAGCTTTATTCTTTCTCTCTGGAACCTATCAAAATTATCCAAAGAACTTGAAAGCCAGGGGGATGCTTTCTCTTCTCTGTAGCCGGCCGAAAGTTCATCGTTCCCTGCGTTATAAAGAAATTCAACTGCGCGCACAGCAGTCTCTTTCTCTCATTCTCTCCCCTGGATTCCTCGTCTCTTTCGAATAGCTTTTCAGTGCTGTCCCGCGCTCTATCGAGCGAACTTGCGCCTTTGGAGAAGTAGCATCGATTGTTCCGACATTCGCCAGTGCGTGTATTGTTCGTTTCTTTCTATATTTATATCGAAAGAACGCGCCAATTTTCCTCGTAATTTCCAGGAGTAACTCGATTATTGTCTGGTCATCACCCAGCTGGAAAGCACGAAGAGAACCCAATAATCCACGTCAAGTCCGAAGCAGCGCTTAGAAGCGCGCGCTTTCATAATCATAATTGACGCGCCGACAATAACGAATCCAGTCCTCCATAGCCCGGCGCAGCCATTGACGTTGAATTACCTTATAAATTTAAGCGCCGACGTTGAATGAAACGCGCCCGCGCGAAAACTATGGAAGCTCCCTTGCAGAAGTAGCCGCGCGCACGCTCGGGGGGAAACTTAGATGAGGGCGACGTGCCCTCCTCTCTCTCTCTCTCTCTCTCTCTCTTCCTCGCGTGAAAGGCGAGAAGGTAGTTGCTCGAGCTGGCGGGTGGAGGCAGCAGCAGCAGCAGCTACCGTCTTGCGGTTAGTTTCGAAGCGATTCGCGGTGGAAATCCCAATTCCGGGGGGCCGCCGAAGCCCCGCATGATGGAAACGAAGCACGCTATCCGCGAGCGCTCGCAAGTTTTGAAGGAGCGAGGGATGTGAAGTTCGCTCTCGCGCTCAAATTGCTGTTGTCGCGCAAACGCACGCGCCCGCGCGCCTGTGCAAGCGATAAAATTTTCCGAAAACTCGGGGAAAACGCTCGCCGAGCGGGAACTGTTCTGTCTTATTGGTATAAGCACAAGTAGAGCCTGTTTGGCTGTAGTTTTAAGATGCGAAAGTCGAGTAACGAGGCGCTATTTACGAGCCAGTGAGATTGAAAGTTTCGAGCCTGACCCTGTTTCAAACAAAGGAATTAGCATGACGAGTGAAAATCGTTTTTCTGCGGAAACACAGCGGCTACGCGTAGCGGAAAATACGCATAAAAATCGGGCGTTCATCCTTTGAAGCCTTTCTAATACTGTCCATCCAAGCGTGCACTCAACCTCAATCCGAACAAAAAGCTCCGAGTCGAGAGCGAGCTTAAGCTCAATTTCGGCGCGGCCCAAAGCAAAGGTAAAAGCTGGCAGGGCCGGCTAAAAAGGCCGGCTCCGCAAAAAAGCGGCGCTGTGCACGCTCTAAGTGCAAAACGAATTCCGGCTCTCGTGCTCGCTGCCCACTCGGCCGCTGGCTCTAGGGGGCCACGTACCGGCGAAACTGCTCGTCGATGAGCCCGAGCGCGCTCAGCCGTGGCCCAGAAGCGCGCGCGCCATGTGTCGCCCAGCCTCCGCGCGTCTTCGCCTCTTCTCTCTGCGTCTGTGACTCTACGGCTGTGTGTGTACATGTGTGTGTGTGTGTATATCTCGCCGTTTCCATCTTTACGAGCGCGAGCGGCCGGCTCTGCCCTTATCGGCCCGGCGAATCGGGCATGAATCTCCCGTAAAGCTGAAAGAGGGAGGCGAGCCCATTACCGGCCTCCCTCCGAGCTCGCCATTACCCCGCCAAGCGCGACTATGGGCCTATATACGCATTCTACTGGAGAGTATAACTTTTAGCCGCGGGAAAGAGAGAGAGAGGGAGAGAGTCTAATCCTTGTCCGCCCCGGATTTTATTGCGTTATCAATGAGGAGGGCTTTTCGCGGGAGCTTGAATCGTTGACAGCGGGGGATATATAGATTATAGCCGAGGCGAGGCCAGGGTAATTAGAGCGGCTTCTGCGGATAACTACGTGTTTAGCAGAATTGATTAGCATTTTTCGCGTTGCGACGGGACGTTCTGTGAAACACCATCACGAGTTTATGTACGCGTAAGGGGTGTGCGGAGCTTCTATTAAAAACTTGGCTTCTGGCTTGGCGAAAAGTTTTTAATTTGTTAAAAAGTTTAATTGTATCGCGAGCGACTCAGCGTGCGCGGGTTTTTGTGTTCAACTTTTAACTATGATTTCAGGGAAATGAAACCGATGCAGGGCTTTGTCGGGTTTCGCGGTTGTAAATTTTTCGCCAGAATGGCCGTGTGGGAGGTAAAAATTTGCAAATACGGCACTCGAAATTTCCGGCCGGTCTCGCCGAGGAGACGCTTTGAGCGTTTTAACGATGTTAATTTATGCGCGGCGGGCTTAAATTATTGCATAATGATGTACGATCATTCTTGCAGCGGTATAAATTTTATATATTTTATGATCTAACACGTTTGACAGTACGTGACTCGATATAGTCCATGAATTTTGTTTAATTGCAAAAGTTTAGATAAATGTTACGGAACGTGCTTCAAAGTGTAAGTACGCTGAAACTCGCATCGAATTTTAATATTACGTTATAAATTACAACTGTATCAAATGAAAATTATAATTTCGGCTATAAATAATGACTACTATTATGATTTTTTGTGTAAAATTTTAGACAAGGGATATTTTGTTCCGAAAAGTGGAGCTCAAATATTTGAATCGTAAAGTTTGACTAAGGTGCACTCAATGACACTGTAAACATAGCTTTCGTCGTTTTACTTCACAATATTTTCTCATTTTAAAACCCTCTCTCGGATCGCATCCAAATTGAAGAGCCGAATTTCAAAGCGGCTTTGTATAATTCTTAAAAAAAAAGAGTAAAGCCTTAGTTTGTTTCGAAATTTCGCAACTGTACTACTACAGATATTAAACGTAAAACAAAGAGATAGAGTTTTCAAAAATGGTTTTTAAAAAATGAAACACAAAATACGTCGAAGTCTTGAACAACAATAAGAATTATAAATCACAAATGCACCGAAATAGTAAACCTCTGTACCCCTATCATCCAAAACCTGAAAACTATAAAAATCATTATCATTCCTTCCACACCCACCCTCAATAAAAAGAAATAGAAAAACATCACCTCCTCCAAAATCGGAAAACCCGCTTCCCTGATGCGTGTGTCTCACACCCCGTACAGTGCCAGCAGAGCGCAAAACATCAAGGAAGGGACAGCGCGCGAGCGACTTGCATTGATCGCACTGCGGAAAGTATAGTAGAGGAGAGAGACAGAGAAAGGAGCGAGAGAGGGTGGCCTGCGCCGTCCGCAAAAGGAAAAAGGCCGTGGGGTGGAAGAGAAGGCGAAAGCGCGCGAGTGAATTGCCAGTCGCCATATCCCGGGGGAGGAGGCGATCGGCGACAGCTTGAAGTGTGCATCCGCATTAGAGAGATAGCGAGAAAGGGAGCGGAAGAAAAAAACGAGCATGCACGAGGAGGGGCTTGGCTCTCATATCGCGAGAGTGCAAACAGAGGATACACAAGTGGCCTGGATGAGGATTTGGAATTGTCGGCCGAGGGGTTGAAACGAGTAATTGGAAAATTTGTTAATTTGTTGAGGAGGTTTCGGCTTATTTTATAGATTTTATCGTAGTGGGATAGTTTTTTAAAGTTTTTCTTTGGTTTTGTACTTTTTTGAATGGAAATGAGGTCATTTCCATTTTTCGGTGTCATGGGAATAACGAGAGTATACATTTAAAATCATAGCATATCGTGTTAAATGAATGAAATGTTTTTATTCCGTTTTGGTTATCCAAAAATAACTGTATTGATAAGCAAAAATACTAGGAAATGAATTTACTCTGCTTTGTACATTCGTTTTTTTCCAAATAAACTGTTTCCTGGAATAAATAAAGCTTTATTACGTCAAGAAGAGATGAATTTTTCTAAATCTACTGCTATAACCAGAGGTGATAAAAGCTTGTCTCGTGAAGTTTTATTTAAAAAGCTTTTTGTGTCATGCCGACGTTTTCATAAAAATTTCTAAAAATTGTTTATATTAGCATTTCTTAATAAGGTATTAAAAATTCAAAACTCAAAAATTAAATAATTACTTTATCAACAAGCTAAACTGATATGTTTTGTTTGCTAACAAATATCGATTTTATTAATTTTTTAACTCTCCATGTTATTCTTATGCAAAATAACATTTTTAGTTATTTTTTTTTTTTTTAAATTAGATATCATTTTAATTTTTCAGATTATGCTTGGGTATTATATTAAAGTGCTAATATGTTTAATTTTGACAACTTTACAAAAAAAAAGAATAAAAAACTTCAGATTAAAAGAAAACCTTTTAAATAAATAAAGCCTGATCCGGTTTAACCA